>CAUYTI010067899.1:0-60073 GCA_963575145.1 Galago senegalensis
GGGCGCCTGTAGTCCCAGCTACTTGGGAGGCTGAGGCAGGAGACTCGCTTGAGCCCAGGAGTAGGAGGTTGCTGTGAGCATGATGCCACAGCACTCTACCCAGGGGGATAGCTTGAGGCTCCGTCTCAAAAAAAAAAAAAATAAAACAAAAAACCCAAAATTTGTTTTCCTAGTGACTATGCAGAATACCCCAGCTCCTAGGAGGGATTGGCATGGCATGGAGATGTAGGAACTCTTTAAGGGCTGGTGACAACATCTATCCCCGTCAACCAGGGAAAGGCACTCACGTACTGGGCTGAGTTGGTTTGATGCATAAATTCCCGGAGGTTCCCACAATCCTTTTTTTGGCTGGTTTTATTTCGGGGACAGGACGGATATGGGGAATGTTTGTTGCTGATGAGGGTTTGTGTCTTCCTAGGGGCTTCTGGATTTCATCTTGCTTGGTTTCCCTCCCGCCCCATGGCTGGGCGCGGTAGGTGCCTTGTAGAGAAAGTAGGGGTGGGCAGGAGTGGAAGGGTCAGCTCCACGAGAGGGGTTAGAGCCCCCATCTGGGAAGTTACCTTGAGGGGACAGAATTTTAAGCCAGGGCTGGCGTGAGTCTCTTCACCATCTACCTCCTCTTCCTTCAAGGCTGAGACATGGGACAGGTGTACCAGGCAAGGGGTACATCTTAAGCAAAGGCAGGGAGAGGTGCTCTTATCTAATCTAGCCAGAGGAGGGAGGACACAGCAGGGACAGGGAGGGGGGGCTCTGTGAGTGAACAAGACTAAGAGATGTTTCTAGAACAGCCCACGTGGGGGAGATTTGAATCACAAGTTAGGCCTAGAAATCGGATTGTGAGGTCTTGAGGGTGAGGGTGGGGCTGTGGGGATGGGACTAGGCCCGTGGGTGCCCCAAGGCAGGCTGAGGGAGACTAGTTTGCCCGGCAGGAAGAGGGGTACAGGGATGCAGTCATCAGTGTCAGCCAGGCTTGCCGTGGAGCCCAGGGTTGTGTGGACACAAACAGCAGGGCTGACATGCAGAGTGGCCTTTGGTGTCAGGTAGAAGGCCAGCTGGGAGGGTGTCCAAGAGGTTGGTGGGGGGATGGGGGTGCTTCAGGATGGAAGCTTCACAGACAGAGGCAGAATGCAGGGCCTGGCAAGGGGGAAAGGGAAGACCTCTCTTAGGGAAAGGCAGAGCCTGAGCAGACAGGTGGCAGTTGAGAGAGGAGGTGACCTGTGGCCCCGCGGCCTGCACTGCTGGGCCTTCAGCTTGAGGCCCAGCAGCCACCCAGAGGAGCCTTGGGCAGCTGGCCAAAACCTTGTCACCAAGAACTTCCAATGCTGAAAGCACTCTTAAGATTTAACCTTTCCTCTTTGATTATTTCCGTTTGTGATACCAAATGTTGGAGACATAAACACAAGAGCCAGAGCACAGGGCTTCTCGCACCCTGCCAGCCCCAGGGCCTGCTGCTGCAGGCAGTGGGCACCGAGGCTGGGGAGGCCCAGGCTCCTCATGACCCTGGCTCTCATTTGTCGCATCTTTGAGCAGGAAAAGCAACTGACTGTCCTAATGATGGTCTGGGCTGTTAGTGACAGCCTGTAGGTAATAAAGACAGGACCAGGATGGGCGGGTTGGGGAAAAGAGAGGGTTATTCTAGAATAATAAGGGTTGGATTCTGGCCCCACTGCAGTAAGCACAGTGCTGAGGCAGGATGCCTGGCGCATAGTAGGCACGCAACAAACGTGACTTCGAGAAACCAGGGCTGATGCCAGGGCCAGATTAGTGGCACCTAATGCCCAGGGTAAGGGTTGTTGGAAGGCTGTGGAGGTGGCCGTCAGGGAGGAGGTCTGTAGGCACGAGCAGGGTTTCGGATTTACAGACTCACACATCCCCTGGTCAGTGCTGATTGGTACCTAAAAGAACATTGAAAGCTTTTTTTTTTGGAGACAGAGTCTCAAGTATTGCCCTGGGTAGAGTGCTGTGGTGTCATAGCTCACAGCAACCTCCAACTCTTGGGCTCAAGCAATCCTCTTGCCTCAGTTTTTAGTCGAGACAGGGTTTTCGCTTTTTTGCTCAGGCTGGTCTCGAACCCTCGAGCTCAAGCTATCCACCCGCCTCAGCTTCCCAGAGTGTTAGGATTACAGGCATGAGCCACCACACCTGGCTAACTTTGAAGGCTTTTAAACATTAAATTAAAACTGCGGAACGAGGACCCTGAAATAAAAGCTTCTGAGGAGCCCCTGGGTTTCCGTGTGTGCCAGTGGAGACCCAAAGACCCCGACCAGCCTGGAGTTCTAGAGAAGTTCCTGGTCTCCTTTAGCAGGTTGCCCTGGCCTTGTCAGGAGCCCTGCTCCACCCAGATCGGTCCTGGGCCTCAGGCAACTGGCTGCCCCAGAGCCTGCTTTCCTGGACGCTCACTGGTCACGTGGCCTGTCTCTTTGTGGTGACCTTGGTGGGAGTTGGGCAAGTGTCTGTCCTCTGACGCAGCTGATGGACCAGGAAGCTGGAGGAAAACCCCTCACCCAGCACAAGCTCAGATGGTTAATGTTTACAAAGGAGGGTCATTCTCAGAGGCTAAAGAGGGAACCAGCCAGGTTTCTGGGCCCACACTGTGCCCATCACTGGCAGGTGGAAGTGTGCCCACTGTGGCTACCGTGTGCCACTTGCAGGGGCTGCCCTCACCTTCCCCACAGGAGGTTCCTTGCCGGCCTCCGGTTAGGGCTCCAGGATTGAGGGGCTCCCTGGCCACCTAGTGAGGTGTGTCAGGCCTTGCTTCCCTCTAACTCCAGACCTGTCTGGGGTGACAAGTGGCTGCTTTCCAGGTGGAGGGCTGGGTGGCAGGTGTGTGCATTCCGGTGTTAGACCCCCCAGCTGCTCAGGGCCCATGAGGCTACCTTCCCCTGAATGGGAGAACTGTGGCCTGCAGTTTAGAGGGGAGCTCAGCTAGGATGCAGGGACGCCGGGTCTCTGAGCTTGGATTCCCAGCAACTGTACTGCCTGTGTCCCTGTGGGCTGGGAGGAGGCCAGCGAGGGAACAGGCCCAGGAAGCAAACCCACTTGAGCACGATGGGGGGTTTCTCTGTGACCGCTGAGTCCCAGATGCCCGAGGGTCATAAGCGCTGCATGAAAGGGAATTTCCAGACGATAGCGTCTGCCTGGGAGTTCTCTGGAAACAGGCCCTGCTCTGCCCCTGGTCCCTCCCAATGGCAGAAGAGCGGTGATAATGGTGGTGGGGGAGGTTCGAATTGGATTTTTCTTAATAGAGGTGAAATTCACAAAATGTGTAATTGACCATTTTAAAGTGTACAATTCAGTGCCTTTAGTAGGTACGTTCCCAGTGTTGGGCTACCATCGCATTGATCTCCATCTGAAACATTTACACATCACCCCAACAGGAACCCGTCCCCCATTAGCAGACACTGGGCACCCCACCCTCAGCCCCCTCAGCCCCTCATCTGCTTTCTGTGGCTGTGGATTGCTTATTCTGGACAGTCCACATACATGGGATCGTCCGGTATGGCCTTTGGGACTAGTTGCTTCACACCTCATGGATGGGTGGTGTCCATCGTATGGTTAGGCCACGGTTTGTTTATCCATTTACCCCTTGGTGGACATTTAGGTGATCCTCGCTGTTTGACTGTTGTGAGTAATGCTGACGGGAACGTCCGTGTCTGAGGTTTTATGTGGACCTGGATGCGGGTCTCGTTTCTTGCCGTGTTGAGCCATGTTCCCGCATCAGCGCTCACTCCGTTCATGGCTGAATGCCACTCCTTGTATGGACAGACTGAGTTTTGTCTGTCTATGGATGGCCATTCGGGCTGGTGGGCTAATTTTTACAGAGGCAGCTTTGAGAAGGAAAGCCAGTCTGGGGACTGCTAGTATTTTAAAATTTACAAAAGCAAGACTTGGGTGGCTGGCTGGGTCCCACCTGCTCCCCTGCCCTGTCCTCCTCCCTATCTGCATGGACAACCAATAGCTGATGGGAGCTAGGCTCACGCATGTGGCCAGCGTGTCATGTGTGTGATTCCCCAAGGTTCCTTCTCCTGTGTGGGGGAGGAGAAGGAAGTTCCACTGCCCTCATGCCCCGGCAGGGACATGCTCTCAGGTGACCAGCTGCCCTGCCCATCTGGTCTGCTGCTGAGAAGCACTTCCTCCTAAAACTTCATTTCTCCCTGGCACGGCTCTTTCACGTCCTCTGCACACCGCAGTCCAGCTGCTGCTTCTGGGCCCTGCTGCGTCCCAGGCCACTGGACGGCTCCTCACACTTGCTTATCTTGTCTAGTCCTCACCAAAATGGTGGCTGGGGCTGTGTCCCTTGCTTGGTGGCAGCTGGGGAAAGTGGTGAGCAGTGGGTGGAGATCTGCCCAGCCAGATGCTGGCCCAGCAGCTGACCTGCGTGTCTGTCCTTCCTTGTCCGCGCTGTGTGTGCTCTCTGGAGCCACATTTCAAAATCTGCTCTTTGGATCATTAGTGGTGAATGAGGTTAACTCATCTAGGAAGGGAGGGAGGTGTTTGGTTCGGGAGGTTTTTAGAGAGGTTCTGATCAGCAGATAGAAAAGCCCACTGAGGGCATCGGGGTGGTTCTGTGGCTGGAGAGGGTGGTACACACAGGGAGTGAATGAAACAGGCTAAAGACTGTTTTATAGGTGATCAGAGGCCTCCAGTGTCAGCTGGGCTAGGCCACCGGCCACCCGGGAGCCAAGACTGCATTGCTGGGACTGGAAATATTTTCTTGATGGGAAGAGAAATTGCAAGGACTGACTACTTCCCTCTGACTGCTGCGAATGGGGCAGGAGGTCTATTTTCATGTGGTTTTTGTTTAATTGACATGGTGCCCATCATTCTGGCTGCCATTCCCTGCCCCTCCTCCTCACCTCCACCCTAGAGGTTTCTGTGCTTGCCCTTGAAGTATGTCTCAGCACAGGCCTGCCAGGTAGACAGGACTCAGAGCCTAGGATTCTGAGTGTGCTGTGATTTCATGAAAGCCTGCTAAAATAAGACCACTCAGGAACACGCTCTCGCTCAGCTTTTACATCATAAATGTTGACAGTAGGAAAATTTGGCCAGGTTTCTCTCAAATATGAAAAATGGGAACCAGGCATGTGAGGAAATGAGAACCTGGCACCCCCATCCCAGACTGCAGCAGTGGTGAAGGATGCCCCGGCAGCCCTGGGGAGGGAGGCAAGTTGGACTTCTCCATGTCCCGGTCTGTGCAGTGGGCTCTGAACACCGAACAGAGCAGGTGCCCTGAGACACAGCTGCTCTGTATAGGTGTGCCGGGGATGGGGCGAAAGGCTTCAGGCTGCTGGAGAAGGCTCCAGCAAACTGTCATCTTGCCTAAGCCATCAGCTAAGGGACCTCTGCTTTTCACTGGGCCCTGGTGGTTCTGCAGCCCAGGATAGGAACAGGTTGTGGATGGGGCACAGGTGGTAGCACCTAGCCCTGGACAGCATGGGCTTCCCATGAATTGCCCCAGTGGACTTGAGCTCTTAAGACTTCAGAAACCTATAAGGTTTTATACTAGACTGAGTCTGTTCAGCATAGCCGTGGCTGACTGCCATCCCGAAGACCACAGCAGGCCTGGTGGGGTGAGATGGAGGTCACTGGTGGCAGAAGGGTCCAGAATTCTCAGGGGTCACTGCCTCCCCCCCCCCCCCCGTGGAGGACCCAGGCACTCCCCCCTTCATTCACCTTTCCTTGCCTCGGCCTGGCCCAGCCATATAAAGTTTAAAGGTTTTAAATGCAAATATTTCTCTTTTATAGATGCCAGCTGTCTCCAGAGAGCGAGTTTCCTTGCTGCTCAACTTTTATTGTCCAATTAGCTCCCCATATCTGGGTACTGGAGAGCCTGGGGGGGAGGGGCTGCAAGCGAGAGAGGGGCTGGGAGGGGTGATGGCTCCTGAGGCCCGTTCTAGAGCTGGCAGCTGCCCCTTGGGACCTGTGTCTGGGTGGGGTCTAGGAGCCCAGGTCAAAGCGGGGGTGAGGGTGAGTGCCCCTCCGGAGGCAGGGCCCCCTTTCTGATTCCCAGCTCCGGTAGGAGAGGCAGGAGCTGGGGGCAGTTGCTGGCGGGGGTATTCTCCTCTTATGTGTTAAAATAAAAGCTGGCGGTCCCGCCGCACACTGCTTCCTTTTACTCCTCTCTGGAGTGCCCCCCGCCCGCCTGCTTTCCAGCCGTGGCGGCAGCGGCGTCCCCATTCACCAGGGCTCGGTGGCACTCACAAAGCGAGGCAATTAGAATTGAAAATCTATGCAAAACAGCTGTTAACTGATTGTAAAGGAGTGCAGCTGTGTGCTGTGCGGATTGGAACCCGGCGCTGAAAGGGCAGGAAGTGTTGGGCAGCCCAGGGTTAAGAGGAAGACTCCTGTCACCTCCTCAAAGGGAATTTGCCTTAACCCTTTTCCTGCTCTCCTGTAGGTGACCTCAGCTACTGATAGCAGGCGGAGCCAACATGGGGGCTTCTCACGGCTTCCCTGGAGGACCCAGCTCCTCCCTCAGAGGAGCAGGCAGGGAGGGGAGGGTCTGCTTCCCTCAGGTCCTCTCTCTCCCTGAAGCATGATTCATTCAGCAGGGCTGGGAGACATCTTAAATTTTGCATGAGGGCTGGGGACCCTGTTACTGCTGTGAGACAAGAGGCCCCTTTTCCCTCCAGGCACTCAAGGCCTCACTGGGGAGAGGAACCTGGGCCTCCAGCAACCCCAGGGGAGCTGGTTAAAGATGCTCCTTCCTGCGACCTCCCAGAGGTAGCCTCAGTCCCAGTAAGGGGTAGGCCAGGGAATCAGCACATTAAACCCCCTTCTTATTTAAGACCCGCTGCACTATGTGATCGCTATCAGGGAGTGGGACTGAGCGCCTGAAGAGATGAGTTCCAGGGACTGGGATGGGAAAAGCCTTCTTGGAAGAGATAAGATTTAAGCTGGGCTTTGAAGAATGGGGAGGATTTCTGGGCCAGTGATAGCGATAGCGGGGCCAGAGGGAGGACAGAATGTAAGTGGTGGAGTTTGGCCACTGTGCAGGGCAGGAGGGGCTGAGGGGGGATGGGATGGCTGGTGGCCTTGGGGAGGGTGGGCCACACATGCAGAAGGGCAGGATGAATCCCGGGGTGCTCAGTTCTGGGCATTGAATGGTCCGGACCCTCTCTGCAGCCCCCCCAACCAAAATGGTTTGCAGCCACCAGACAGCCTTCCTGAAGTGAGAGCAGAAGTAAGTGCTCTGAGACCTGTGGTCCCTCTGCAGGTGTGTCTTTCTTAATTATCAGGGTGACTGTGGCAGATAGTTACAGAACAGTGGTGCCAGGTGGAGGAGGACAGCCTTGTCTGGAACGTGTTTGCCCTCAGCAGGTTAATTAACCTCCTCGGGTCTCCCTGCTCTGGCTGTGTAATGGAGGTCACTGCCTGCCTTGCAGGGCCAGGAGGGCACTGAGTGACAGTGCTGGCACGTGTTAGGTGCTTGGGAAGTGGCAGGAGAGAGTGTCACTTCCCCCCCTCACTAGAGTCAGGTCCCTGATACATACTCACTGATCCAGGTGCTGAATGAGGTCTGGGTTATAAAGGTAACACAAAGCCCCCTACATGCTAAGAACAGCTGTCATGGTGGGAAAAGACCCTGTTAGATCTTATGGCATCTTGCTGGCCCCTAAAGGAACAGAAGCACAGGCCTCCCCTCCCAGAGCAGAGCTGGCACCCATGCTAGGCGTTGTAATAGTCTATCAGTGCTTACAACCCTGGGCACTCCACTTGGCCTAGGTATACACCCAGAAAGTGATGGTGCATGCTGTCAACCTGTCCTCTTGCTACCTAATTCCTTGCTGCTTTGACGTGCCCTGTTGGTGCCCACTGTCTGGTCTTGGTCCCCTGGTCTTTCTGAGTAGCTTACTGAGGGCCTACTGGAATTTTCAGTTTTGTTTCAGGGAAGGCTAGTGTGAAATGGAGCCTGGGGCATGGTGAGTTTGTTGAGTGAATTAATGCCTGCCTGTCTTTGTTAGCCACGCCCCTTTCTGGTGGATCCCTTCTAGGCCTCTGCCTCAGCCTCCTCTCTGTCCTGAGCTCAGGGAGGAGGTTTAAGGTGACCCCTGCTCATCTGAGATGGAAGGTTTCTTAATCTCTTTTGTGGTACAGGGTTTATAGGTTCAGGGCTAGTGGAGGTGGGGCTGTGCCAGGCAAGGGGCTCCAGACCCCTGCTTCCTGCTCTTGGAGGCACAGATTGGCAGGGGCCAAAGGGTGGTTAAGCATGAGCAGGCATCCTGTCACCCTGGCACAAAAGAACAGGACTGTGGCTAGGTGCACAGTGGCCCAGTCACCAGGACAGCCACCCGGCTCTGAGTGATGCACCCTGCAGGACTGGCCCTGGCATCTTCCTGTTTCATTTCTTACTCCTTGCCTGGGCCAGGTTTCCTGGCAAATGGGAATGGGGGCTTGGTCCACAGAGGGCACAGTCTCCAGGGAGGGCTCACAGTTAGCTGGGGACGGGGGGAGTGGGTGGGAACTGCTAAGGATTAGAGAGGAGGACGGACACACTTGGAGAGAGGCCCGCTTTAGCCCAGAGCAGAGGGAAATTAGGAGTCGAGCAACAAACCTCGTTAGCAAGCGCGCACCGGCTGCAGGAGAGCAATTCCCACCCTTAAACTCCAAGGCCGCGCTCCCAGATTACTAATTTCCTCAGGCCGGGCTCACTGACAGTGAGTGTCATCCATCTCCAGCGTTCCAGCCCGCCTGGTGGCCGCCAGCCTTCCCTGGCCAGGGTGCACATAGCCAGCTAGCTGCTGCCCCCAGGTGGTCGATAGTGTGCCCGGCACCTTCTGTCTCCCTTCATCCTATTGGGCTGGGGTAGTGGAGAGACTCCAGGCCAGAGCAGTTTGGGGCGCAGCTTGCGTGTCACCTGTGTGCATATGACCTTGAGCAATTCTTGGCCTTAGCTTCATTTGTGAAACAGGGAGCTGACCATCTATCTCCTAGTCTAGTGGAGCCAGGTGCATATGTGGGAAGGATTGGCCAGCTCTAAAAATTAGTGGAGTACTACCTCTCTGTGGCTACCTCACACATTTTTATGGCTGTTGGTTGTCATAGTCTGTCCAAACAGATGGAAGAACTTGACCCCACCTTCACCCCTCGCCAAGTACCTCTCCAAGGGTGAAGAGGAGTCAAGGGCAGCGTCGTGTCCTGATTAAGAGAGGCTTGGAGTTGGCCCTGGGTGTCTATACCTGGGGAACTAGACTTCGAGGCTGCTCCCGGCCAGCCGCGGGTTTATTTGCATGGTATTCCCCCCCCACCTGTAAGCCGGGTGGGAAACGGGCTGGACTCGTCCCGAGGTTTTTAATGTTGTGTTTAAGGCCCCAGGCCAGTAGTTTCATTCTTTCCTTACACCTCCCTATCCTCCCCTCACCCCACCCGTGACTCCCGGCGCGGGTGGAGGCTCCCTTCCCCCTCCCTGCCCAGGCCTCCTGGCCCGTGAGACTGTCGGCCAGTGCGGGATATAAATTATCTGAGGCCGAGCCGCCGTGTGATGCGTAAATTAAAGCATTGGGCCAACGCCGAGGCCTGGAGGGGGCGCCTCTGGGGAGCTAGGCGGGTCGAGAAGGGGAAGCGGCCCCCAGCCTCCCGCATGCCGTCGAGGCTGGCCGGTACCCGCAGGTAGGAGCCAGTAACGGCCCGACCCGACCTTGCCGGCCCGTTTCCCTTTTCGTTTGTGGTCAATTAGGAGCCTTGTGCAAGGCGGGGGGCAGGGGCGGCCCGCGTGTGCCCCCATCCATGTACCCCAGCGTGCGCTGGGTCGGAGGTGGATGGGGAGAGTGCAGGGCCTGGGGACGCCCATCAGGCCCCCGCCCCCCAGAGGGCATACAGACTAGTTTTGCTCCCTGCTGGCGCGGGCCCCAAATGCTCCAGGCCCGCCAGCGTCATCGGGAACAGATGGATGGGGGGTGGCAGGCGCCCAGCGCTCGCTCCCGTCGCAATCCGGGCTGGCGCGGGGAGGGAGGAAGGCGGGGGAGGCGGGCCCGCGGGGACGACAGCGTGCGCGCCTGCCAAGCACGGTGCGGGCATGTCCCGGGACAGGTTTGGGGCTGGCAGAAGCGGACTGGCACTAGGGGCCGAAAGTCGAAACCCGTAGTGAGGCGCTGGGGCGGCCACCCTGGAAGTACTGGGCTTGCCTGGGGCTCAAACTATGACAGCGGTTGATTAGAGGGTTGTCTAAAGAAAGAGGATGGGCAGGGAGGACCCTGGGGCCTCGGAGCCACGCCAGGAGCTTTGTGCGCGCGCGAGGTCACAGCCCCAGACCCTAGAGTGGGCGGGGGAGGCCAGAAGACCCCGGCAGGCGAGGCCCGCCCCTTTAACCCCGTGCTTCCTGGAGACGCGCCCGCTGCGGTGGGGGCGGGGAGGCTGAGGCCCTCAGTCCCTCTCCACGCCGCCTGTGGGTGCCCAGGAATTTCAGGACGCTCCCTGAGTCATTCCAGTCAAGTGCCTGGGTGAGGTAGGGTGGGGGGGGTGCCAGGAATGGGGAGGCGCGGCGCTGGGGCGAGAAGCCCAGTGGGTCGTGCCAGTTTCTGGAGGCGGGCGACCTCGTCTCTGACCGCAACCCCAGCCTCCTAATGATCCCCCTGGCAGAGCGGCGCCTTGGTGGACTCTCCAGCCCCTGGGGCTTGGAGCATAGGTTCTTTAAAAAAAAACTCCCCCCTCCCCGCGCCTGCTTTGTGGCCTTCCCAAAAGTTACTTAAAACGGGCGTGGGGGAAGCCTTCTAGAATTTTGAGGCTACAGTGGCCAGAGTTCTTAACATTAAGCTTTTCGAGTTGGGGCCGTAAAGTAGGGGCTGGGGGGTGTTGGGAGAGGATTAACACGCAGTCTACTTCATTTTCCCTCATACACCAGGATACAGAGTTTATCTGTTTGCCCATTATTGGGCCTGCTTTGTGCCAGGCACTGTTATAGGCACCAGGGAAGCGGCTGAGAGCAGTGTTAGGGCTCTGTTCACGTGGCGAGCGTGTTGGGGCTGCTCCCTAGTTTGGGAGTCAAGTGACTGGTCTTAGCCACCAGCGTCTCCGATACCACGGAACAGTTCAGACAGGGGTCTCTGGGAGCGTGGGGGTGGCACCTCTCTTGCTTTGCTGGTGTCCTCGGCTCACCTGGCCTGCCAGGCTGGGGAGGGGCAGGTGCCGGAGCGGGTATACCCGGGTGCCCGTCGGTGCGCGCGCGCGCGCGCGCCTGCCTGAGTATTTGCGGCTGAAACCCGACACCTCCCGCCGGCTGAGGTCAGGGAGCCGGGAGCGAGCCTGTGGCCCGGGAGTGGGCGGTGTTGCGTTTGGGTGTGTCCTCAGCGGCGGCGGCGACAGCAGCAGGTGTTTCTTGGCCTGGGCCCCGGAAGCTCCACCTCCCCAGCGGGCTCGAGCTGCCGCCACCGTGCAGCCCCGGGTGAGATAAGCAGTTTAGACAAACACTGAGCGACGGAGGTTCCAGCATGTGTCAGCCGAGGCGGAGCTGTGGGGCCCTGGCATGAAAGGTGAGCGCACTGGACAAGGGGAGGGGGGAATCATCTGCCTGCCCTCCCAGCCCCCGCCAGACTCTGCTCCTCCAAGTTCGCGGGTTCCGCGGGGGTGGCCACCAACGGCTCCCAGGCAACTTCCCCCAGAGTGTGAGCGGCGATAAGAGCCAGGAGGGCGGGCAGGCGACCATAGGCCACCCCCTCCCCCCGCCTGCGGGTTGCAGCCTGGGCAGTCTGGCTCCGGGCGGGGACGCGGGGCCCCGGGCTCAGGGGTTGCGTGCAGCGAGCGTCGCGTAAGTGCTCTAGGTTGGGAGGGAAGATTGGTGGGGGGTTGGGGACACGGCGAGGGGGTGTCTTTGAGAGCTGCCGACGCTCCAGAGCTCAAATGAAAACTTTGCGGCGGCGTGGGAGGCAGCGAAGGGGGGCGGCAGTGCGCCCCGGCGGCAGGTGTTGGTGGCGACCTGGGCGTGGGGGGGGGTGGGCTTGCCGGCTGGGGTATGGCGGTTTGGTTTTTTGTTTTACTCCTTCCCCGCCCCGCCCCTTCGGAGCGGGGGAGGCCTCCAGGAGGGCGGGATCGCAGCCTACCGAGTCTCTGACCCCCATGCCCTGCTTCCCAGGGAAGGGCGCGCCCCGGGCTCTCCGTTTCTCTCCGCCCTCTCCTCCAACCCCTCGGCGGAGCAGCTCCCTGCCCCTCCCTCTGTGGAAGATGGCTGCCCCAGCCTCGGAGGTGGGAGGGTGATTGCACATCCGCCGCCCCCCACCCGCACTGTCCTTTTTCCCTCCGCGGCCCTTCCTGCTTCGCCTGGATGCGCCTCCCTGCCCCCAGCCCTCCCGGGCCCGGCGGCAGCGCTGATGGGCGGCGAGTGGCCCGACCGAGTGGAGCCGATTCAATTATATTGCAGCACCAGAGACAAGTCCTCGGCCGCCCGCCCGCCTCTCCAGCAGGCTAATTAAATTCCCTTCGTGGAGGCGGAGCGGGAGTTGGACTCACCCTCCTTGCGCCCGCCCACCCCCTTGCTTCCCGCCTCCCCTCCTGAACGCCGGGTGGGGGACAAGAAGGCCACTTAATGTTTTTAAGCGGAGGCTAGCAGAGCAGACCGAGGAGAGAGGGTTTCCCGGATTGGGGACAGGGAATGGCATGACATCCACACTGGATTGGGGGGGGGGGCGTGTCTTCCCAGCCTGTGGTAGAGCTGGGAGCCCCTGGCTGGAGTTCTGGTTTAAGTGTTGGGACTGTGGAGGCAGCGCTTGCCGGCCCCCTAGCTGGGTGGTGGATAGCAGCCGGATTTGAGTCGATTTGGCTCTTACAAACTAGCTTTTGTCTGCAAAGTGCCTTTAAAATACTCTAAACCGTTGCTAACCCCTGTGGTGCCTTATCTGGGAGCTTGGGGGGTAGAGCCCACACAGGTTGGGGTTTGGAAACAAAAAGCAAGACCACCAAACGAAAAAAGGGATCCTTTTGTAAAAGGCACGGGAACAAAAGGCCGGGGGACTGGCTCTCTGTGTGGGAGCATCTCTGCCTAAGCCGATTTCCAGGAGGCAGGGGACTAAGGGGCAGAAGGTCTCGGTGGGGTGCTTTGAATCAGGTCCTCTGGTCGGCTGCCCCAGCCTCTCCTCTGGGATGGAAGGGGGGAGCCCAGGTGAGCAGTTTTCCCTGGGGCCTCTCTTGGTATTACTTAAGCTGGGAGCACTTAAGTATTACTCAGCCTGTCTTTATGGGCCTCCCCCACCAGCAGGGATGGCAGAACCTGAGGCACAGGCTACCATCTGACTCAGCGGCCACACCACAGGTGAGGGGCCCAGGGAGCAGGCTCCTACTGGCAGCTGTGTGTCACTCCAGCTGCTGGCTGCTGGAGTCACTCCCACCCAGGTAGACAAGGAAAGGCTCAGGGAGGCTTCTCTCTGCAAAAGCAGCTTTGTGGGTACTTAAAAACTGTTCACCCCGTGTCAGAGGTCACACCTAACATCCCCTGGGGCGATGAGGGTGCCCTGATGGCCAGGTGTGCGGTTGGCTTTGGTCACTGTGGCAGCAAGAGGGGAAGGGGGAAGCTGGAGCCAGCCAAGGTTTTGACTGCCTGTGTAGTAGGGCTCTTCTGGTGTCAGGGTCCGGCCCACATGGGGAGGAGGTTGGGAAGCCTGGCTTCTAGGCACGGTCATCTGCGCAGCTGTGACTTGGAAGGCCATAGGGTGTCCTCTAGGGTATAGGCCCTGACCGCTGGAGGGACAGCCTTTAGGATCCCAGCATATCAGAGTCTGAAAGGGTTTTGTAGAGCTCCTGTGGTGTCTTAAAATTGTCCATGGCCAGGCCCTCCCAGCTCCAATTAAGCCACAGCCTCTGGATTCCTGGCCCAGGCCTGGAGATTTTTCAGAGCTCTCTGGTAGTTCATTGAAAAGCCTGGCGAGGGCTGAGGTGGGGGGGGGGGCTAGGCTTGCTGCACTCACAGGTGAGCAAACTGAAGCTCAGAGAGACATAGGGCTGGCATGAGCACCTAGCTAGAAGCCCCTTTGGAAGCTTCAGGTGGTCTTGGCAAAGCTGTCCCCTCTGACAGTCCTCGAGTGTCTCCAGGGAAGTTCAGGGGCTATGGCTGAGAGTACCTTGTGGTTTGGAAGCAGAAGCCAGGCCTATCTCTGGGTGCAGCAGCAGGTCTGGCCAGTATACACAGCACCGCTCCGTGGTGGACCTGGATCCTGCACCTCCAAGCCTGAGGCCTCCAGGCCCTTTTTGAGTCCTAAGTTCCCCTTTGGGCCTTAGGGCAAAGCACTGTCCATCCTGCCCTGTTCTGAAGAGGGCAGGGACTTTGGTGTCTCCTGTTTTTCCAGAAGAGGAGACCTGGCTGCTACCTTTTTTCTTGCCCCCAGGAACTCGCAGGGGCTTGTGGAGTCAGCTAGCAAGGCCGGTTTTGCCTGGCCAGGTCTGCAGCCTTGGAATTCCCAGCCTGGGTTACTCGAAGTC
This sequence comes from Galago senegalensis, assembly GCA_963575145.1. Classification (NCBI taxonomy): domain Eukaryota; kingdom Metazoa; phylum Chordata; class Mammalia; order Primates; family Galagidae; genus Galago; species Galago senegalensis. The sequence goes on from CAUYTI010067899.1 coordinate 14,404, forward strand.
CAAAGCCTGGTTGCGCCTAGACTGGATGGAAGCCCTTTCTGGGTAGCGTGTTAATTGCTTCTGTTATAGCAACAGCAGCGTCCTCCGAAACCACAGGCTACGTAAGGCTGGCCTGCCTCCCTCCCCTCCCTTTCTGGGGTGCCAAGAGAGCCGTTTTTTTAACCTGCAGAGATCCATGTTTCAGGTGACATTTCATCTTGGTGACTGCGCCGAAGACTAGCCGTCTCGCTTTAATTTCTCCCCCTGTGGAGTCTCAGATCTCGGTGGCCTCACTGAGTGCCGTGTGGGACGCCGTGCTTTTGGCTGTACTTCCGCACACTGGCCTTTCTCCCCGGCTGAGGCCGCAGCCTGGGAGGTGACGTTTCTGAGTGTTCCTGTCAATGAGAATTTATTGAGTGCCTCCTCTGAACCCAGCCGTGCGCTCGCTGCTGGGAGGTGTACAGACAGATAAAACAGGAGCGAGTCCAAAAGCAGCCCTTTGCGCGCCTGCCAAACGCACACTCGGGGGCCTTTTAATCTTGCTTCTGCAGCGCTGGTCCCCCACCAGCTTCCTCTCTCACGCCCTCAGCTCTAGCCAGACGGAACTGTGCGCCATTCACGCTCCCCCTGTGTTTGGCCAAGTCCCTGTCCTTGCCCAGGCTTCCGCCTTTGCCTGGAATTCTCCATCCAGATCCAGTCCAGCTCCCACCTGTCTTGGAGGCCAGTCCATCTATCTGCCTCTCCCTACCTGCCCCTCTATGGCCCATGCCTACCCCCTGTCTGGAAGTTCAGAGGGAAAAGGAGAGCCAGCCTCCAGGGACTGGGCCTGAGATGAACTCTGGCTTTACCCACCCCTGACAGGGGATCTGGCTGAACTTGGAGGCTTTTGTAGGATTCCCCATGAAACTTAGAGGTTTCTGGGAGAGTCTGACTTTTAACTAGGGAAAGAAATAGGGCAAGCAGGGAGCCTCCAGACCAGGGGTCTCAATCTTGACTGCACGTGAGAATCCCCTGACCAGTGAAGTCCACAGCTCTGGGGTGGGCCCTGGACATCTGTCCTCTTTTAAACCCCCTAGGTGATGGTAGCATGCAGCCAGAACTGAAAATGGAACCTCTCTTTTCTCTCAAAGTAGCTTCCTAGTCTAATCCGAAGGATGGGGCAGAAAAGGTTTTTATTTTTATTTTACTTTATTTATTTATTTTTAGAAACAGAGCCTCACTTTGTTGCCCTCAGTAAAGTGCCCTGGCGTCACAGCTCAGCAGCCTCTAGCTCTTGGGCTTAGGTGATATTCTTGCCTCAGCCTCCCAAGTAGCTGGAACTACAGGTGCCCACCTCAATGCCCAGCTGTTTTTTTGTTGCAGTTTGGCGGGGGCCAGGTTGGAACCTGCCACCCTCAGTGCCCAACTCACTGAGCCACAGGCACCACCCAGAAAAACTTTTTAAATACTCAGCTTCCTTTCTCTAGAAGGATCTTCTGCTGGGGGGAAGGTGTGGGTTAGGGATTCTCTGCCTGGGGAAGATGAGCGCATGCTGTTTAACGAGACCTGGGAAGCCGAGGAATGCCCTATTTGCCCTAAAATTGGGTGGAGATACCTAGTTATTCAAAATGGACACCCGGTGCCCTCCTGCCCCACCCTCCAGAACCGAGCATCTCTCACCTGGCTGGGGGTGGCATCTCTGGGCCTGTGTTAACCCTGTGTTACCTTCGAATCTTGAAGGTAATTCTCCTTCGCTGGTCCACGTGTGCTTTGACCCTACCTCCCAGAAGGGCCTCGAAATGCAGAGTTGCATTGGGATTTCGGCTTCCGCGTCAGTCCCATCTCTGGCTAAGCCTTCTGATCTGGAACCAGTTCCTCCAGCTGGAAAACTTGACGTGTCTGAGGGGGTTGTGTGTTGTCCTGGCTTTGGATTTGCTGGACTAGGGTGGGTATGCAGGGCAGGAGGGGGCTGCAGATGGTGCCAAGGACCCTCCCATTCTTAATCAGCAGCCTCCCCCTTCTCGGTTTTTTTTTTTTGGGAGGCACAGGCCCCAGAGTGGAAGGTGAAGTGGCCCTGCCTCTGGGTGAATAAATGGTAGGTGCCGAGGGGGGCTGATGGGGCATGGAGTGAGCCCCTAGCAAGTGTCACCTGTTACTGTGTTGACAGTCTCCACATCCGCCTTTGCTTAACCTGCCTGGCCTTGGGCACTTTTCTTCTGGGCCTGGATTTTCCCATTTCTGAAATAGAAATAATGTCCTTGGGCTGTTGAGGGTTCTGATCTTTTATCTTGAGACAGAGCCTCAAGCTGTCACCCTGGCTAGAGTGCTGTGGCATCACAACTCACAACAACCTCCAACTCCTGTACTCAAGTGATTGTCCTGTCTCTGCTTCCCAAGTAGCTGGGATTACAGGCGCCCACCACAATGCCTGCTTTTGTTTTTTGGTTGCAGCCGTCATTGTTGTTTGGCAGGTCCAGGCTGTATTTGAACCGACCAGCTCAGGTACATGCGGCTGGCGCCTTAGCCGCTTGAGCCACAAGCACCGAGCCAGAGGGTTCCAGTCTTTACAATGGTGTGCAGTACTACATTGGCAGGGGTAGGCTCTGCAGGTGTTTCCCAGTCTTCCTAGCGTTGAGTTGAAATATTTCACAAAACCAAAAAGGCTCTATTGCCTACACCACCCTTTGCAGTGTTTGGGGTGGCCCCCTCAAGACTGGAGTTGCTCTTCCTGCTCAAAGGCTCAAGGAACTGATCTCTGCTGCCTGGCTTTAGCAGTCCAATGTGTGGTTCTGGGGCCCCACCTACCCGCTGTGGTCCCTGGGGTCCTGAACTAGGTGAACCCACTGGAGGCTAAGGGCAGGGCTCCAGGTCTGGGTGGAGGGAGGTACTTTAGCAAATGGCTGCCCTTTTCCCAGCCCTGCCCTTCCTTCGCTCAAATGGTGGGTCTGTGGCCGCAGGCAGCAATAAAAGGTATCGATCGTCAAGCTTTTGGTCAGAGCAGTATTGACGCTGGACACGTTAAGCCGTCCCGAAGGAAAATCTATGTGTCAAGCTGAGGACAACAGCTTGCAAGTGGGGGCAGGCAAGGGCCATGGGCCAGGGCCTGTGGGGCTTCCTCTGTGCTAACCTCCCATCTCTTCCCTTCTGAGGGCAGCCAGGGACAAGGGGCACCCAGCAGCATGTCACCCTGCCTGCAGTGGGGGCCTGGAGGGAGGGGTGGCGCCTTCACAGGCTGTGGTCCTCCCAAGGCGGGTGTGGTCTGTGTGCCAGGCAGGTCTGGACCCTGGCATTATCTCTGGGCTTTCGAGAACAAGTGGGGACGCTTGTCCATACCTCTGTCTAGAGCAGGCATCCTCACATGCGGCCCACCTGGGACATTTATCCAGCCTGCTGGGTGTTTTAGCTGCCACAGCCTGTCCTTCTTAGCTGACGCGTCCCAGGGCCCATAATCCGGCCCTCCAACAGTCTGAGCGACAGTAAACTGGTCCCCTGTTTAAAAAGTTTGAGGACCCCTGGTCTAGATGCACTTGGACCTCCCTGGTCAAGGTCAGCCCTAGCCTTTGATGGTCAGCATCAGCCTCTGCACGCCCTGGCCTGGTGGTGTTGGTCTCACTCCTGGTTTCTGTTTCCCTTGCGGTGGGTCTGACCTGCTAGGTAGAAAGTATCCCCATTTAACCATTGATCAGAAAAGAAAGCCCCCCCTACCCCCGAGGATTCATCTACTTGCCTGAAGTCACCCAGCTGGTAATTGGTAGAGAAGGAACAGAAACCCAAGCCAGCAGACTCCAAATCCAGACTCCTATCGTAACTCTGAATCTCCTGTGTACTGCTGGCTGGTCTGCAAGGCCCTGTTTAAACTGGAGTTTTTCACCCGGTCTCGAGACGTGAATGGATTCTTCAAGCTGAACCCCAAGTGTACATTTATCTCTGAGTGTATTTTTGTAATGTTTTTGTATCTGACATGTGGTATTTTTTCCATTCACTTAAATACATGAGCACCCACTAGACAGCCCAGGCTGCACGTACCGGGTGTTGCAGACGCAGAGTTGGACAGAGTTAAAGCTGAGATTTGCAGTCTGTTGGGAACGTCGGAAAGCATGCCACACCCTAGAGCCTGCAGATCTGTGTGGTCGTCCTCTGCCACCTGGCCAGTAGGGTAGAGTTGGTCAGCCCCATTAAACACAGGAGAAGGCCTCAGAATGAGCTCTTGTGGAATGAGCAGGCAGGTGTCATGCTGGGCCCTCCGTCTCTAAGCTGTTGAGGGACCCACTTAGATTGTCTCTCAAAAGAGATTCCCAATCTTCTCTATGCTCGGGTTTGCAGGGGAGCACAGGTGCCCCCTGAGGTTGCATCTGTTTTAAATCAAACTGATGGGCAGGCCGCTCCTTTTTGAACATGTTGCCTTAAGGTTTTACAGCTTGCTGTTTCCACCTAAATGTATGTGTTACAAGCCTTGATGAGACTGAGGGAGTTAATCCTTCCCTAGTAGGGATGCCAGACCCCTGGATCCTGTCACTTGGGCACAGGAAGTCCATTTTAAATAAGTTGCTGATTTCTGAATTGGAGCTGGTGGGGGATCCTGTCTTGCTAGTCCTAATCTGCTAACGGCTGCTTCGTGTCTGGAGAAGTCAGTGTTGGGCTTTCTCCAGCCAGGGCCGGGGAGCTGGCCTGGGGTTGCTCATCATTTGTGCCCAGGGCGGTGAGCCCCTCCGGGGGTGTGCACACACTCATGGATGTTCTGTTGATAGGTTCTGGGAAGGGAAATTGGCCAGGTGGGAATACTTTAAGGCCCTGCCAAGTGACCCTCCAAGAAAAAGTGTGGTAGGGACTGGGCACAGTGGCTCACGCCGGTAATCCCAGCACTCTGGGAGGCTGAGGCAGAAGGATCCCTTAAGCTCAGGAGTTTGAGACGAGCTTGAGCAAGAGTGAGGCCCTTGTCTCTACTATAAATACAAAAATTAGCAGGGCTCTGTGATGGGTGCCTGTAGTCCCATCTACTAGTAGGGGATGAGGCAGGAGGATTCCTTGAGCCCAGGAGCTTGAGGTTGCTGTGAGCTATGGTGGCACCACGGTGCTCTAGTCTGGGCAGCAGAATGAAGTTATGTCTCCAAAAAAAAAAAAAAGGTGCTAGAGGTGCTTTCCTGCCCACCTCTGTTCACCTTTAGAAGGGGGAGGTAGGTGAGAAGAAGGCCCTTCACTTGCAGGGCAGTTACGAGGGCCCTGAAGCCTTGGTCTCCCCCCACGGCAGGTCTCTGGCAGACTAGATCTCTTTTTCACAATGTGGCTTGAGGAAGGTCCAGGGGTGAAAACAGACCACCTGTGAAAATCAGTTCTGGGCCTCAGTTTCCTGCTCACCTTGCCAAGAAATGTGCAAGTTCCTAATTAGAATTGTGCGGGGATGCAGAGGATTTGAGAAGAATTCCAGGATTATTTAGACTTTTAGGCAGTTGACAGGATGTTGTGACCAAAGAGGTTGACGACTTTGCCCTGGTTAGTGGAAGGGTTTGTGACTCCAGCTTTGTGACTGGTCAGGAGCTTTGGCCTATCGGTCCTATTCTGAGGTCCACTTTGCCTGTAGGGCAGTTGGTTTTGTCCAGCGAGGCGTTCTGTGGTGTTGGGGCAGGTACGTGGTGTTGGGTCTGGATGAGGAGACACCATTAGAACTTGGGGTTTTCTGGATCTTGACTTGGATGCCCCGAATTTCCTTGGCCCGGGTAGGTCATGTTGGGGGAGGGTGTCAGCACTCAGGAGTGCCGGCCAGAGAGCTCTGTGCCGAAGGGCTCTGTGACCTGTTGTCCGCACTGCACCTCTTCCCATGCCAGCCCCTGGGGTTTACCAGTGTGCCTCTGTGAACTTGGTAAAACTGTATGTGAATTCTGTATGTTATCAAGGAGATGGTCTGGTCTGCCACTTTGAACTATCATCATGAGAATGGACCTTTTTGAAAAGCAGATAACCAGTTTATAATTTGGGGCAAGTCCTGGCTTGGATGGACTAGCTTTTAATTAAAGGGTTGACAGGCACTTGAATTGTGACCTTGGTGGGTGGTCCTTTGCCCCTGACACTTGAGGGTGCAGGATTGAGTCCCAATGAGTGAATAGACAGATGACACCTGAGCTGGGGGGTCCTGCAGGTGCTGCCTTGTTTCCAGAGCTAGGGAGACCTGGGCAGCCTGAAACAGTAGGGAGGGGTGGGGACTCTGGCAACCTGGAGACTAAGGGACAGTTGCCACTTGTGGGATGATAGGGTTTGTGGCTTCTTATTTTTCAAGAGAAACTAAAAATGTTTGTTTTGACTTGAGACCTCTTGTTTTAAAATTTGCCCATGGCCACTCTAAATTTTAGAGGGCAGCGTGAGTTCAGGCCAGATAGAAATGGGCCTGGCTTCTGCTCTGCCTCTTGCCCTTCATCTTCCTGGCAGGGAAACTGAGGCTCAGACCGTGTAGTGACCTGGAGGGCTGCACTGAGCTGCTGACCCCCATCTGGTTTTCCAACTGAGGACCCTGCCCTCCTTGTTCAGCCCCAGTTCTGTCTGGCAGGCCGGAGTCTGCAGATCTCAGCCTTTGGGACAAATTTAGGCTGGCTAAGCAAGAACGCCAGGATCCCAGTGCTCGTGGGTAGGCACCAAGTACCTTCTGACCAAGGAGCATGGCTGGCACTGCTGGGGCCTCCCTCTGCTGGAGGGAGATAGCTCTCTCCAGTTCTCCATTCCTGGCTGCTGGGGACTCTAGGCCTCCCTTTCAAGGCTACTTGGCTTTTCCTGGCTCCTGTTCCTTCTGTGCACCTGCTGAGACAGGCCTGGGGACTGAGGGCCCTGGGGCAGGGAACTTCATGAGCAGGATCTGTCAGTAAAGGGGGGGGGGGAAGGTGCTCCGTGCTGCTCTCCCGCCTTAGAGTAGCTTCCTGGTCACCTAAGAGCAAGTGCGGGAGCAGGTCCTGGGTTTTATAGGGCCCTTGTAAGCAAGTTTGAAAGAGTGGCCCTTAGATCCTCCATCTGGCTTCATCTCTCCCAGGTCAGGTTTATACCCTTCCTGCTCTAGCCCTCTTTCTTCCTGCTGGTTCCTGGCCTGCCATCCTGTGGAAACTTGGAGGCCTCTGTGGCCTTGTCCTGGCCAGGTTGGGTTCCTCTCCTCAAGACTCCTTGTTTATACTGGACACCTTTCCCCATGGGCTTCCTGTACCTGTCTTCTCTCGGGGGAGGGTGGCGGTCCCCATTCACAGGGCTCCTTTGAGAACAAAGCGAGGCAGAAGTGGTCTGGTTATCTCAGGTGCTGTGGGCCACTTGGGTCAGCTGGGGACTGTTCCCAGCCTCCAGCAGCCCTGGTATGAGTGCCCTCCGTCTGGGAGTCCAGGATAGCAGGGCTGGAGGCAGCCCGAGCTCAGAGCCACCTCCCTGCTTAGTAGCTGTGTGCCAGCACCTGTTTTTGTTCATCGCATCTGTAAGGTGGGCACAGCTCACGGGTGGGTGCCCCAGCAGCCACCAGCCATCACACCGAGAGCTGCCGTATGCCTTCTCACATTTAAAGGGAAGTCACAAGTGCAGTGGCGAGGGCAACTGGGTTTGTGGTTAAGCTCATGAGCCTCTCTCGGCCTGGGACCCAAGATAAGGCTGTGAATCTCTCCCAGCCTCAGTTTGCCTGTCTGTACCTGAGGGTGAGGATCTGGCTGCATGGAATACACAAGTGGGGAGAGGTTCCTGGGCACGAGAACTGCCAGGGCCACTAAGGCCCCCTTGGCACCAGCTGGCAGGGTGATGGAGTGGCTGGGCATTAGGCATGTGGGTGCCCGGCTGAGCTGTGTGACCGTGGCAACTTGTGTCACCTTGCTTTTGGGGCAGGGTCAGTTTATAGGGTCTGTTCATGTTAAAGGGTGACGGAGGAAGGAGAAAGGTGATGAGAATTCTGCAGAAGGTCCCTTCCTGGTACCCTTTTCCTGGAGTTAAAGGGCTGGACGCTGAAGCCAGCCTCGCAGCCCTTTCTTGGGTGTGTTTGTGCCCATCTCGAGGCCACACCCGTGCCCACCCGTGGTCAGCCTTGCCGTGCATCTGCCGGCTCCTCCCCCACACATACCCTCCCGCTCTCCAGCCCTTCATCTGTCCGCACACACGCAGCAGCCGCTTAGAATAATCGCGTCAAATGTCGCTGCCATCTGTTGCCTGACTTCCCGTCATCACCTCCATCCGGGAACCTCTGGGACTCATGGTCTGCAGCCTTGAACCTCAATCCCAGGACAGTCCTCTAGGAGGCTTCCGTCCTGTGCCCCCCCCCCAGGGTGCCAGCCCCAGTATCCAGTGCTGTCCTCGAGTGGCCTGTGGAGCCCCCTTGTTTGCCTTTAAACTGCTTTAGGCACCCACTTGGCAACCCCCTCCTGGGGATCCAGTGCCATAGCCCCACCAGCAGCTCCCCGGGCTTCACCTGGTTCCTTTGCCCTGTCTGATATGCCTGTGCCAAAATGCTTTTACGGAACTCTGTACCCACAGAACTCTATACCCCACATTCCTCCTGGACTGGGCAGGGACAAGTGAGGCTGGGAAGGAGCATGAGGTGCCCTGTTCACCTCAGGACTGCAGCTGTGAGAATATTGTAGGGCTCAGGATGCATGTGGGCTTCAGGGTGGCTACCCTTAGTGCTGGCTCTGCAATGTTGGGGGGGCAGGGTCCTGTGAGCTCTTATACCAGGACTTTTAAGTAAATGTGGCTGAGTGACAGGTCTGCAGGGGGTGGGGGTTCAGTGGGAACAGCCTTATAGAATGAGCCTTTGTTACTCATTTTCCTCCTGGGGGAGGGTCTTATCAACCCCCTTCCGGCCCTTCTGGTTCCAGGTCCATCTCTGGGCCATCTGTTAAGGCTTGGCCCTGGCCATTAGTGATGGCCCTGCCTCACTTGCCCATTATGTGGGGCATCGACCTTGTGTGGGGACTCAGGGCAACCTGGAAGTTGTCCTCAGTTGGAAAAAAAAACATTAAGACACAAGCAGGCCACCCCTGCACGTATGGCATGAGAAGACCTCTCCCCATCATCACCCGGCCTCCTCTCCCAACCCCACCCCTAAGAAAAATCGCTTCACGCGGGTGAGCTCAGAACATGCCAAAGGCAAATATAATAATGAATTTATTATGAAGCTGCTCGGGCTCCTGGGATCACGTGGTGCCCCGTGCTGCTGCAGCCGCCCGGGCCTCTGCAGCAGGGTGACCCCGGCCTTGTTAGGGCTGCAGAAGCATTGCCCCTTTGGGGGAGCAGGGTTTGCTTGGGCAGGCGTGGTGCGCGCGGTGGAGTGGGGTGGGGCAACCCCCAAAGCCAGGGGACGCCCTTTATTTGTTCACAAACATTTCTTTCTGTGGTAATGAAAAATTACCAAGAGGGGTGATTAGAGAATCCAGGTCCAGATTGTGCACGCGGGCCTGAAAGTGAAGCCCTGCTGAGCCCGGCCTCACGGGGTGTAATTACCCCAGGGGGGGCTGTCGGGGGAAGGGGCGGATTGGTGCTTGAACTGGGACCCAGCAGAAAATTCATCTCAGCTATTAGCTTGTAATTACAGAGCATGGAGGGAGCAGGCCTGAGGTCTGGTGCTGGGGAAGAGCAGGGATGAAAGGAAGCAGTAATTATGGGATCCGCGGGAGGCTGGGAGGGCTGCAGCGCCTGCTGATTAATGCCGCCCTCCACCATCTCCCCCTGCGCGGGGAGGGCGCGGGAGGGGCACTGCATTTAATAGAGTATTAGAAGCCTCCCCCTCTCTTAAAATCCCGCTGTTGAGAGCGTTTGGACAGCAGGCAAGCCCGTTTGGGGTATGTTCTGAAGAATCGGGAACAGGGAGGGTTTCCAGAAAATATCAACTCCCAGTGCCAGCCAGGCTTCCCCTCTCCACTGGGATCTTTCCTCCTTTTCTTTTTGCTTTTTTTAATTTTTTATTTATTTAAAGCGTTGTGCTGTTTCTGACCATACTAGAGAATAGGAGAAAATATCAATGAAAGAAGCCATACCTTATTAGAGAGAGTGAGGGCCGTGTCCTGGGGCTCTCTGGGACCAGGGACAGCGATCTTTGCACTCCAGGCCTTCCTTGCCCGTGAAATGGGCGTGGGGGGGGCTGGGTGTTTACTCCTTTTTCCTGCTGTCTGGCTTCTGGCAGTAGCCACTGGGTTCTCAGCTCTGCTGCTCAGATTAGCTGGCCCAGATGGGCTCTGGAGGGGTCCAGGGAGCAGAAAGCTGAGGCTCACGGGTGGGGGGATGGGGGAAGCAGGGTATTCTGTGGCCCTTTGATTTGAGGATACCCAGGCGGAGAAAACTGAGGGTATCGGGATGTGGCAGCTTTTTCCCCCAGAGGATCAAGGTGGCCGCTGACAAGGGCAGGAAGGAGCCTGTCCTGAGTAGCACGTGATGTACATAAGAAAAAAAGAAGCTCCCTCTCCCCGCGCAGGTCTGGTCCACCTAGACCCCAGGCTCGTTTTTTTTTCCTGCTGAGCCGCACAAGTCAAGAGAGCTTGTACAGTGCTGAGATGGCCCCCGGCCCCCCCCGCCCACATCCATCACGGCCTTCATGCCGAGGAGCTTATTCCCAGCTGTTAGGATAATGAATTTACATGAGCTGATAATGTAGACAAGAATTCAGTCAATGGCCAGGAGCACAGAAGTTAATAAATACCTCTCTAATGAGGGCAGGGGGTGCTCCCTCCCAGGGCCTCCCTCCTAGGGCCTCCCTCCCCCTCATGTCCACCTGCCCTGGGGCCTCCATGGACAACTTGGCACCTGCCCTGGCCTCAGGCAGAGAACACGGAAGGAGGGAGGCCTGTGTCTACCTGCCTGGGGGTGGTGGGACGAAGGATGGGCCCCCAGAGGCCATGTCCATTCACAGCAAGTGAATGGTCACAGCAGGGTGACCTTTCATGGGATTTCTGGGTCCCCCAGTTTGGCCTCCTGTCCTAGCCTGGAGGGATCTGCCCCTGGGCTGCTGCACCCCCTCCCCTCCCTGCCTGGTGCACACATGCTGAGGAGAAATGCTAATTTTAGACTCCCCTTAATGAAGCTGCTCATTTGGAATTCTATTTTAAGTGACCTGACATCAGCAGAGCAGCTCCCGGGCTCACAGCTCCTTGGGAGCCCATGGCTGACACTGTGGTGGGATGCTAGCTTTGGGGGGACCCCCCCCAGAGACCTAGAGAGCTGGACTAAGGGCCGGAGGCCACCTGAGGGTCCTGGAGAGAGGGTGCTAAGCTTTGTCAGAGGTGGGAGGTGGGGTTGAGGGTGCTAGCAGGACTATGATGTGGACATTGAGATGGCCATAGACCCAGGGACCACAGGTGGGCATAGAGGGCTGCCCTGCCTACTGGGACCCTGGGCACCAGGGAGAGGCAGGAGCTATGGGGTCAGGCTCCACAGGGTCACCCCAGTTCTGTTGCTCCCCCGCATTTGCCCAGGACCAGGCCTTGTTCTAGGCCTGAGTCTGGTGATTCTGGGGGTGGTTGTGACTTAATGCTGTCGACCTGTGAAGGTCCCCCCCTTTATCAAAATCTGGTTCACTGCGAGAAAATTAGAGCATACAGAGAGAGACAAGGAGGATAAAAAGGAAAGAGAAAATTACTCTTGCAGCCATCTGAATCTACTACTAGTACCTCTAAGGTGTGGGGGCCCAGCCTGGGATTTGTACCACGGCTTCTGCCCCTCTGTGCCCACAGCCAGAGGTCGCAGAAGGTCTGCCCAGTTGGCCAGCTTGTCACAAAGGCCATGGGGCAGGGACTTAGCATCTGCTACCAGACCTCTGGGACAGGTCATTGGGAAGTGCAGCGACCATACAGCCCCCTGTGTCACCTTCATCTTTCATGGCTCTGTGGGCTTCAGTCTGCCGATTTGGGGCTGGGCCCTGCCTGGCATCTGTCAGGTGGACACAGGCAGTATGTTGAGGCTATTCTGGCCCTTCTCTCTGTGCCATCCCTTAGAGCTGAGCCCACCTCCTCCCACCTGTGATGAAATGGTCATGACAGCGCCTTTCTCTCAGGGTGGCTGGGATTTGAGGGGAGGAGGCTGGCTGACTTTCTAAGGGATGTGGGGAAGGGGGCGGGGTGGTTGGCAGCCTCTGCTGTTTCAGAGGGACACATTCTAGAGACTCTTAGGTAATAATCTTTGGGGGTTTCTATTGGGCGAGAGTAAGGAGGTAGGCGTGTGCTAACATTGATGTGTCCGTTACCCAGTACAGTGTAACACACACCCTAAACTCAATGGATTCCACAACAAATCTTTGTTTTCTCAGTTTCTGTGGCATTTGAAGGGGCTTTAGCTGGCTCTGACAGCTGGCTCTGTCCAGCCAGGAGCCACCCGGCCTGCCCTGCTGCTACGGTTCTGGGTTGGAGTTTCCTGTGTGGCTGTAATCAAGATGTCGACTGGGTGCAACTGGGGCTGCCGTCTCATCTGACTGCTGGCCCAGGGATGGGGTGTCCAATGCCCAGGTGGCTCCCTCATGTCCCTGTTGGCGAGAAGCCTCAGTTCCTGACCATGTGGGATTCTTAGACTGCCGGGGCATCCTCAGGACGTGGTGGCTGCCCACCCCTCTGCTTAATTTGAGAGACGGCCAGGAAGTCGTGGTGCCTTTGAGGAGGGCACCTTGAAAGTCACACTTGCACCGTGTTCTGTTCATCAGCAGTGAGTCACTGAGTCTGGCCCACACTTGGGGAGGGGAACTAGTCTGTACCTCTTGACGAAGCGAGTGACAAAGACCTTGGACGTATTTTTAAACTGCTAGAGTCAGATACAGAGGGTGCCAAAAAAAAAGAAAATGTGTTTAAGAAAGGAAAAAACATTAGAATTGTAATACTCAACATATCCCAATAACAAAAAACGAATACAAATCATGTTTGAACACCCCTTGTAATTGTAAAACTCAAACGTGATTTGAGTTATTGCAATTTTAAGTGTAAGACTTGCTTGCTCACTATGGGGCTGGAAGGAGAGGATGGCGGCCACCCACCACCTTGCCTGGAGAGTTCTCTCCCTCCTCTAGAGAGGGGTGGTGACCTGCTAGGCCTGGTTGTTTGGAACTTGGGGTTTAGGATCCATATACAGGGTGCATGGCCTCTGGTGGCTCATTTCTGGGGCTGCAGGTGGACGAGGGAGGTCTCTGGGGTCCTGCCTTGTCCTCCATCTCCTGCATCTGAGTCTGCCGCCACACAGGGATAGGGTAGACGTGGGTTCAATTAGACTCATCACCTCCACACAGAATCAGGCAGAGATGAGATGGACTCTAGGGTCCCCTCCCTCCCCACGTCCCATGGCAAGTTCTGCCTCTTGTATATCCTCATGTGTCTCTTGACTATCCCTCCGTCCAGGTGACCTCGTTGAGCCCATCCTCCTAGGTCTCCATCTGGGGTTTGGAAGTTAATTTGCTCTTCTCCACACCTGACCCCACTGCCTCTTACCCTTGGCACTGTGATGTGGGGTGAGCCTTTACTGATTGGGCCCACGGTGTGGCAAGGAGACAGCGCCCTGGAGAGCTGCAGAGGAGGTGGCGTGTCATATCCAAATGTCTGTTGTTATCCCTGACACTGAGCCTTAACTCAGACCTCGGGCCACTGTGGCCCACGGGAAGAGGTGGTGGGCGGTCGTAGGCCAGCAAACAGACCGAGGGAGTGGAGGGCTCCAAGCCGCACAGTGGTTTGGGTTTGCAGCCTGCCTATCTTTAGCCTCCCAGGGCAGAATCGGTGCCCAGTGAGAGCCCATGTGGGGTCTGCGGGAAGCTGCACCCTCTCCTGTCTCCCTGTCAGCCTGCCCCTGGGCCTTCTGTGTAGGGGCCTCAGTTTCCCTCTCTGTAACGTGGTGTGGACCTCACCAGGAGCACGGGGCCCGGTGGCATCTTGTGTTTGCTCAGCTTCCCTGTCTGTCAGTGTCATTGCTCTGTCCCTTTGCCCTGTGCCTTGCCTCCCCTCCTCTGTCCCCTGCAATGGTCTGGGGCCCTGCAGGAGATGCTTTGGGTTTCTAAGCAGCTTGGCTGCCCAGGAGAGGTGGTAGGATTGCTGGGGTCCTGGCTGCCTTGGATCACTGGACTCCAGAGGTGCAGCTCTATCCCCTCTGCAGTGCTGGCTCTGTCCTGTTCTTGCCTGTCCTGTCAGGAGCCACCCAGGCCTGCCCAGCTCCCTGCATGCTGCCTGCTGGCACCGCCTCCGCCGGGGCCCTGCTCTGGTGCTGGGTGCTCCTGCTCTCTGGGTGACCTCTGGTTCTTCTTTTCCTGTTTCAGGCATGAGCCATGAGCCCAAGTCCCCTTCACTAGGGATGCTTTCCACCGCGACCAGGACCACCGCCACCGTCAACCCCCTCACCCCTTCGCCGCTCAATGGCGCCCTGGTGCCCAGCGGCAGCCCGGCCACCAGCAGCGCGCTGTCGGCCCAGGCCGCCCCGTCCTCCAGCTTCGCCGCCGCGCTGCGCAAGCTCGCCAAGCAGGCGGAGGAGCCCAGAGGTAAGAGGCGCCCGCCAGGCTGTGTGTGGGGACGCCCACCCTTCCCGCCCAGCCCTCCACAGAGCAGGTGCATCGCGCCAAGACCAGCTGTTGCGAGAGCCGGAGGCGGCACTCAGAGGGCTGGCGGGCAGAGCTCCCCCGGCGCCAGCTCGCCTGCAGCAGACTGTCTCCTCTGCTGCCGTGCTCCGGCTCTGGGCGCCCCCGCACCTGTGCTTTGCTCCTATGCTTCTCTCTCTGCCCTGCTGCTGTCCTTCCTTGCTTGGCTCCAGAAGCCACCGTGGGGGTGTCCAGTGATGGGGGGACCTTCCCACCAGCCCTGCAGCTTAGTCTAGAGGGTTGTCTTGGGCTGCAGAAGTCCCATGAGGCTTCAAAGGGAGTGCTGGGCCCCAGTACCTCTCCCTGGCTTGCTGGCCAGGCTGGACCAGGCTTTGACACCTGTTCAAGTGTGGCAGAGAACGTGGTGTCTCTAGAAACACACTGGTCCTGGAGCAGGGCCTCTAGGACAACTGACTTGCCACTTTTAACTCCCTGGGGCAGAGGTGGTGGAGCAGTGTGGACCTGGCTTTTGGCATCATCTGGACCATGACACGCTGTGTGACTTTGGGCAAGTGCTGACCCTCTCTGAGCCCTAGTCTTCCCTTTTGTGCAATGAGGCTTTTGAGGCCCCTTTGGGCTCCAGCTTTGGAGCATTTCTCAGGGCCACAGTGACCGTCGGCTCCCAGGTTGGTGCTGGTGGGGAGCTGGTGGTTGGACAAACTGGGGGGACAGTTTATAGTTGGAAGACTTGGGCCCTACGAGTTTTCCCTGACCTCTCAGACAACCCTGCACTCATTGTTTGGAGAAAGTGGGACCCCCAGGCCTCTACCTGCCATCTGCCTCGTCCCACGTGTCTGAGGTTTAGGATATAGCTTCTAGGCCCGCCTGGGGCTCCCACAGAACACTGTGTGCGGGGACTGTATCTGTCTTCTGTGTTTAGGGGCTGTAGCTTGGTTGAAGGGACATTTGCCTTGACTGAGGCAGGCTGAGGGGTCTTCTGATTCTGAATCTCTTCTTCCCAGGTTCTTCCTATGACTGGTCATTGAGGGTTGGGGTGAAGGACCCAGCCTGGCATTTTTTTGATCAGAGAGTAGGGTGCTGGCTCAGGAATAGGGTGACATTCAGGGTCTGGTTTCTGTACCCTGAAACCAGTGCTTAACCAGGAGCACCCCATAGCTTCCTGGCTCCACCTGCTGTACTGGGGAGAGGTGGGGCTGCAGTATCTGAGCCAGCCAGGCTGCATGGGCCCCCTGTGTCAAAGGTGGCTGCAGGGCAGATGGCACAGAGGAGGGGGCCTGCTTTCTGCCTGGCCTGGGTGCTTAGCAGATGCTACTGCCGAGACCCACACAGCAGGAGGTGAGCCTGGAGTCAGGACGTGGGGCCCTCCTAAGAGGCTGTGGGAAGGAAGGGACAGCAGGTCCTGTGTTGGTCATCCTCTCGGTGTTCCAGAAGGCAGGAGAAACGGGGCTGACACGGGTTTTCAGAGGCTATGGTTAGCAGGTGGAGAACGCTGGCTCTGCTGGGGCTGAGTCACCTCCAGTGTCCAGCTGTATCTAGCAGCTGTCTGCCCTCTGGGGCTCTGGTCCTGGGGAGACTGCAGAGGATGTGGTCATGGAAGGGCTGGTTTCTTCCCCTCGCCCAGAAAGGCCGTGGAGAGACCTACAACCCCGTGTTCCTGCCGTGGGCTTGTCACAAGGGCTCCCAGCATCCTGGTAGGAGCCTGTGTCGCTGGGCCCTCACTCCCTCTCCTCCACCCCAGGCTGGCCCTGGCATCCAGCTGCATTGGTGGGTTCATAGGTAGTGCCAGGCTTGCCAGGCCTCCCTGGCTGGGAACAAGGTGTCCTGCAGAGCGGGAGGGCACTTGGCAGGAGGCTGCACTCAGTGGCTCCAGGGCCTGTTCTGCCCCTGGGCACTCTGAGTGACACCCTGGGAAGGAGTTCCGGGGAGTTGGCGAGGGAGAGGGAAGAGCAGTATGTGTCCATGGTGCCTTCACTGAGTTGTCCCCTCACTGAGATGGGACAGCCAAGGTTTGGGGGCTCAGGGTCCATAGGCAGGACCAGTACCTAGATCCTGATGCAGATACCGTACCCCCAGCAACCTCTCTTGATCAGCTCAGGCTCATTGATGCCAGTTCCACGTGTCCCTGGGTGGACCCTGATTTGAACAGATGAGGACGGGCCCAGCTACTCCTAGTCCCCTCTTGGCCACACCACTATCCTCTTACAGTCACCCCTGCTCTCACCTTGCCATCTCCCCTGTTCATAGAATCAGCCACCAGCCCTGAGTTAGCCCATTGTGCAGATGGGGAAGCTGAGGCCCAGAGAGGGGAGCCCAAGCCAGAGGTAATGTAGCTGGCAGGGTATGCTTATGTCTCTTGCTGCTGCTGCTGCTTAAGTTACGACAGTTCTGAGCAGATGGTCCTGGCTGGAGGATATCTCCCTACCCTCAGGTCCGACACCCAGCACTGCGGTGTGGAGAGCTAGATTTGGGAACAAGAGTCTGCCTGGTGGTCAGCAATGCACACTCTGTCTCCCTGGGGGTGTGGGCCCCCCACTTCCCTATGCTACCTCTTCTCCCCCGCCGGGGCAGGGGGGCGATCCTTTGGTGGGTTTGATGATGGTGGAGTATGGATTTTTTTTGGTTTTGCATTTTTTCAGAAAAAATTCACAAGCTATAAAATTCCCCCTGTATAAATGCAACGATTTGGTGGTTTTAGTTGTGTTCAGAGGCACGCAGCCTTCACAGCTCTCTGTCTGGAACGTGGTGATCACCCCTGGCCCTGACAGCTGTCAGCTTTCACCTCTGTGGACTTGCCTGTTGTAGCTATTTCTTACACGTGGACTGGCAGGGGGGGTGTCTGCCTTCCCAGAGGCACACTTCTCCCCACCCCACCCCCGCCTTATCCTAGGGGTCAAAACTGAGCCTTGAGCTGTCCTAGCCCCACGATTCCCACATTGTTAAGTAGCATAAATAGTCTGAGATGACTTGGGCTCCCTCCTCCCTGCCTGACACCTGTGACTCTGAGAGAGCCGTGCCTCCCATGGAGCCAGGCCCCCCTGTGTCTGATGCCCCATGCCCAGTCCCTGCCTGGCCCCGCAAGGATGCTAGTGTCCAAGCTGGTAAGACCACAGCCATAGCCAAGTTGGGGAACTATGTCCCCCTGGTGTGACCCCTGAGCGCCTTCAGGGCTACAGAGGCTGGCAGAGCCGGCCACCCCTCCAGGAAGGTGCAGTCCCAGGGTTGGTCCCCATGTCCCTCTTGTCAGCAGCATGGCCTGCACCAGCATCATCCACCTGGACCCCCCCCCCCACCTGCACCAGCACCTGCCTCTGGAAGCATCTTATTTTTAGACATATGACCGCATCTGCGTCTCCGCTGATGTCTCTCCTCTCATCGTGTCTCGAGGGTGCAGTTTAAAAATTCAATTCAGACAAAGCAATCTGCGTGCCACGTCGCCTGCTCTGCCCTGGGAGGAAGGATGAGGAGGAGAGAAGAGTGTCGGCCCCTCCGTGGCTGCCCGAGACAGGCCGCACTGGGATTTTATCTTTCCTGAGGCTGTGAGATATGTTCTCTTCTTCCTTCCAAGCTTACTCACCCTCCCGAGTCCGAGCACAGGGCTGGGTATCCATCCCTGCGGGCCAGAGTGGGGCTGGTGCTGGAGCCAACCAGACCCTTTAGCCTGCTCCCAGGGCCAGGGTGAACACTCGGATTTATACCCCACCACCTTCCGTCCTTGCTATGTGACCTGGCAGGCTGGCCCACCCCCCTGAGTTTCTGCTGGTTCCCAGGGTGAGGAGGACATCTCTACCCTGTGAACTGTGATGACCCAGGGTGATTGCACTAAGCCAGGCTCAAGCGTGCAGATGCCACCGCCTGCATGCCCATCCCCCTTAACCGGGACTGCCATCTCCCCTGTGCTTCTTGGGAAGGGTGTGTGCTCCTGGACACCCTCTGGGAGCTCTCTGTGCTAGAGGTCTAACAGCAGCTGGTCCTAACGGTGTGGGACCATGGGCAGGATAGCAGCTCCTGCCTGCCGCTGGCTGGTCTGAATACCCTGTGCATACAGGCTGTGCTGGGGAGAAGGGGTTTGGAGTGCCTGGGCAGCATGGTCATGTCAGATTCCAAGTTGGTCCCTTGGTGACAGGCCAGGGGCCCACTCCCACTGAGGTTTTCATGGGCTTGCCCTGCCCTGCCAGGCCCCTGACTGCTGGAG
This sequence comes from Galago senegalensis, assembly GCA_963575145.1. Classification (NCBI taxonomy): domain Eukaryota; kingdom Metazoa; phylum Chordata; class Mammalia; order Primates; family Galagidae; genus Galago; species Galago senegalensis. The sequence goes on from CAUYTI010067899.1 coordinate 33,045, forward strand.
CCCTCCCCTATTACCAGCCATCAAAGGGACTTCCCCGGGGTGCCTGGCCCTCCCTCCTCTGGAGCTGCTGGGCTCTTTGGGATGGCCCCAGGTCCTTGGGTGTGCTGACCAGGCCCCCTCCCCTCCTCACGATATCCCCCTGGCCTCCCTATTGGGAGGGGGGACCATGTCTGCCCCTGTCGGCATCTGAAGCCCCAGCCTAGGAGTCCTGATACCCCACTCTCCTGAGATAGTTCGGACCCCTCTGAGCTTCCTGGCCTCCCAGGCACGGGGCCAGGCCTGCTGTGCAGTGTCCCATGTCAGCCTTGCACTTGGAGTAAGATGTGCTCCGTGCGCTGAGGGTGCTCCAGGAGTCCTGCACTCAGAACCAGGCCTGATGTGTCCAGCTGCTCTGAGTGCCCAGCCCAGCCAGGGACCTCCAGAGTCCCTGCCCCTAGCTCTCTGGCCCCTACAGAGGGCAAGCCGGAGAGCCCCCAGTGCCACTCCCACCCATGTGTGATGGAGCAAGGGCTGCTGCCAGGCGGGGCTCTCACAAGCTGTGCAGCAATCTGCTCACCACCACGGCAGGCGCCAGTCTCCCGTGCGGACGTAGAGCCTGTCTGCTGGGGGGCAGGGAGCCCGCATGTCCTCAGTCACTGGGGGGAGCACCCAGCCCTGGGCTTCCTAACTATAGTTGTCCTTTGTGTCCAGAGCCTAGTCACCCTCACCACCCCTCAGTGTCCAAGTGTCTTCAGGCCCCGGGCCTTGATGCCTTCATGCTGGCCAAGCAGAGCTTATAGTGCCTGCCCTGGGGCAGCCACCATAGTTACCTGTGGAAGGAATGACCCCACCACCTACAGCCTAATTTGAGCCCGGTGCACAGTGGCTGACAAGGGTAGGGACAATGGCAGTGGGACTTGAATTTCTGACTTAGCATTGAGTCCCCTGCGTCCCTCACCAGTCTCCTCCACCTGCGTCTCTTGGCTGCCTGCCCCGTCTTGTCACCGACTTTGCAGGCGAGAAGTGAGTCAGGTCTGGTTACTGTCAGGTTCCTGGTGCCACCTGAGACCAAGATCCTGCCTGAGCCAGTGGAGAAGAAGGAGTGGCCCTGTGTGTCAACACGCGGCTCCCACCCACTCACCTTTCTGACGTGGAACAGCCCAGGGTGAGGTAGGGGCCCTCCTGCCCTCTGTCACTCCTTCCTCGGAAGTCTGTCTCTTTAATAGAAACGAACGAAACAGAATGAACGAGGGGTGGGGGAGAGTCCCACCTGGCAGGCTCGTTGCATGTGGGTGTCAGTATATGGTGGCCGGGATCTCGTGGAGGTGTCTCCTATGGTGTGGACCCCATCTGTTGCTTGGTGCAGGTGTGAGCATGGCAGGCGTCGTGAGTGCTACCCTCTTGCCCTAGAGCTGCCAGAGCTGGTGGGGAGCTAGGCAGGGAAGGGGTCGGCCCTCTGGCCAGGCCTCCCCTCTGCACAGTGCGGTGGGGCCTGAGGCAGGGCTGGTGGAGCAAGGCAGAGATACCTCGACCCCAGCACCTTCAGCCCCACTGAGAGCCCTGTCCCGAGATAATGGGCATCAAGGTCAGGGTGACTTATTTCCTCTGTCCTTTTCCTGAAGCACCCTCTGCCACTTCTCTTGACCACTCTGTCCTCCTCCCCTTCCTTTTTGGCCTGTGACCCCACCTCCCTCACACAGCCCTCAGCCTCTGTGCTCTGCGGTCAGCTCCTCTCGGCCCCATCCTGACCCCAGGGCCCGGCGATTTGCTCACACTGGCTGGCAAACAAGCAACCTTGGGAAACGACGTGTTTCAGAGCAGAAACCCACACCTTCCCTTTGTTGTTTTGGGTATAATGGCTGTGGCACCTGATGGCATATGGGGCACAGGAGTCACCACTAGCCGACAGCCGCCTTCCCTTGGCAGCCACAAGCTGGGCCTCGGATATAGACACGGGCCGGGGGCCCCTCGCCCTCGAGGCTGCACGTGGCAGCCCCTGGCTCTGTTTGCAGGTGCTCCCCAGAACAGCGGGCCGTACTCGGTATGGATGTGAGCCCTGTCTTTGTGGTGAGCCGCTGTCACTGCTGTGCTGGGGCTGGTGGGGATTGCGGGGGCGTTTCCAAGGCTGTACCTGTCACCTGTGTACTCACTGTGGGGACTTCACTTCTGAAGTGTACACCATTCCCAGCAGGGAATTGAAAGTCCATCGGCCTTTTCGGGTCTGTTGTTCGCTGTGAAGGAGGTCGGCCCGAGGCTGAGATGACCTGGCTTCTGTCATGGGGGTCTGCTTGATGGCCAGCAGCCGCCTGCATGTCCTTTGGGCCCTCAAGGAAGGGGCCGACTTGACACAGCCGGGCTCTTTCCACGTCTGAATGGCGCAGATGGAAGCAGGGTGGTGGGGAAGGGGCAGCCCCTATGGACTCGGGGTTTGTGGGAACCTGCCTCTCCCCCTGCCGCGTGGCCATCCCAGAGTCACAGCATGTGGTGCCACAGTTCCTGTGTGGAGCATTTAAAGTTTCCCCTGGGCACACCCCCCTCCCCCCCGGCCCATGCCTTGCCCCTGCACAGGCTGAAGCAAAGAACAGGATCAGCTGGGGACCCACCTTCAGAGGGGCAATGCCTCTATCCTGTCCCAGCCACCCTCACCTGTGCCCGCAGAGTGGAGAGGGTGTGGCGCGGGTGCTCGAGCCATCCCGGGGGTTCAGGGCCCACCAGCTCTGAGCACAGGAGTGGACCTCTCACAAAGGTCCTCCAAAGGTCCCTGTGGGGACGTGCATCGCCTCGTCACTGTTCTGACTGCTCCGTCACTCCCCTGCCAGATTTAGAGCTGGGTCAGTCCCCGGAGTGGGCAGGGCTTTGTGGGACAGCCGATCTTTACTCTGTGAGTGCCCTCCCTTTCTCTTGTTTCCATGTTTACTGTCAGCCTGATCAAGACAAGGCCGTGCCCCGGGAGTGGTCCCACAGCCTGGCACGGAGGCTCCTTTCTAAGGACACACGGTGGCTAGCAGGTGTTTGCTTGGCCGGCCAGGCCCATGTCTGGGGGGCCCACAGGTGCTGCTGCTGTTCCTTTTTGCCCTCACTCGGCTCCCTTGGCTAACTTCAGGGTCTCAGCTGTTAATTGCATCTGCCTGTCGGCCTTGGCCGCTAATCCGCGAGGTCAGACAGCAGAGGTGACGCCGACGCTCTGCCTCTTGTCATCTGCAATCCGCAGCCGTTTCATTGACTAACTCCTGGCCGAATACCGCCAGTTAATCACAGTGATCACAGAGCTCCCCGCTCTAGCCACACAGCACCAGGGAGGCAGCGCTGGCCTTGCTAATTGGCATCGCATCGTGGGGGTATTGATCCCACCGCTCCGACTGGCGAGTAACAGCCTCCCGCCTCCAGGGGATTAGGTCTCCCCCTCTACAGGACCTGTCCCAGAGCTCCCTTCTCCCCCACCCTGCTCGCGCCTCCCCTACTAATGCTTAGAAACAAGACCGGCCCCATGGAGAGGGGCCGCTCTGGGGGCAGAGGTGGACCCGAGGCTCAGCAGGCCGGGTCTCTGTAGCCCCTTACAACAGGGGCTGTGAGACTCTCCTTTTTATAAAGTTGGGGTGCAGAGGTCTCTCTGAGGGCCCTGGGGCCTGGCACATGATGGACTGGGAAGTGCCTGTTCCCAAGTCCCCACTCATCTGCCTGGACTTAGGCAGACCCCGAGCCTCCTGGTCTTGGGCCTAGGACTTTCCTGGGGAGCTGGAGCCAGGGTGCGATCTCTCCCTGCCTCTGCCTGGGCAGGGGCAGGGCAGCTCGTGGTGTGCTTGTTCTACTTCTTTTCTGCTCCACAGCACACATGTCCATATTCTGTCCTCCGCCCCTACCCCCCATGGATACTGGAGTCTAGACAGGAACCCACGGGGCTTGGGCCAGGCCTTCCTGTGGGCCCCAAACTGAGTGTGGGGTGAGCTCTAAGAAGGGGTGTTAGGGGTGGGGTGCAGTGGCTCGTGCCTGTGATCCCAGCACTCTGGAAGGCTAAGGCAGGAGGATCACTTGAGCTCAGGACTTGGGGACCAGCATGAGGAACAGTAAGACCCCCAGCTACTCAGGAGGATAAGGCACAGGATCGCTTGAGCCCGGGAGTTTGCATTTGCGGTGAGCTATGATGATGCCACTGCACTAGGAAGAAAAAAACAAGGGGCAGGGAGCCTCATGACACCAGTCAGTGAGGCTAAGAGGTGGGCCTGGTCCAAATGGCCACAAGGCATGGATGGGTCAGGCCCACACAGTGGAGTATCACACAGCCGTAGAAAGTGAATTACAAGCCGGGTGCAGTGGCTCATACATGTAATCCTGGCACTCTGGGGTGCCAAGGTGGGAAGATTGCTTGAACCCCAGGAGTTTGAGACCCTGTCTCTACTTAAAATAGAAAAACTAGCCGGGCATCCTGGTGTGTTCCAGTAGTCCCAGCTACTCAGGAGGCTGAGGCAGGAGGAGCACTTGAGCCTAGGAGTTTGAGGTTGCTGTGATGGTGCCACAACCTTTTTCCTAGGGAAATGGAGTGAGACTCTGTCTTTCAGACACACGACAAAGCAGTGACATCCTCACTTCTTTTTTTTTTTTTTGAGACAGAGGCTTAAGCTATCCCCTTGGGTAGAGTGCGGTGGCATCACAGCTCACAGCAACCTCCAACTCTTGGGCTCAAGCGAGTCTCCTGCCTCAGCCTCCCAAGTAGCTGGGACCACAGGTGCCCGCCACAACACCTGGCTATTTTTTTTGGTTGCAGCCGTCATTGTTGTTTGGCGGGCCTGGGCTGGATTTGAACCCGCCACCTTAGGTGTATGTGGCTGGCGCCTTAGCCACTTGAGCCACAGGCGCCGAGCCAACATCCTCACTTCTTACACAAACCACATGAACTGTGAAAGCCTCGTGCTTGGTGGAAGAAGCTGGGTTTCCATTCATCCGAAACCTCAGGGAGGCAGGTCCACAGAGACAGAGCAGACAGCAGCTTTTCAGCACCTGCCTCCCTGGAGGGTTTCTTTTAAGGGCGGCGGAGGTGTCCGGGTGGCTTGGGCTGAACTGTACTGTGGGAATCTTCTCAACAAAGCTGTTATGGCCAAAAGAGAAGTGCAGTAGAGACCCCACAGATAATGTTTCTTTACCAAAACCTTCCCTGGTGTCTTATCCCCAAAAGTTTACGGTGACCTTTTTTACCAAAGTTTAAATATGTACAGAAAAGTGCATAGACCATAGTGCCTGGCCCAGTGAGTCCTCAGAGTGAACCCATAATTCGGGGAACACCTGAGGGCCCTCCTGGTCCTTGTCACTCACCGCCCTCCCCACTCCTGGGGGCGGCTGTCTGGATTCTCCCCTTAGGGTGTTTTGTGCCTTTTGGTACAAGGTAGCTATCACTGGCCTTTTCTGTTCGTAGTGTCTTTGGGTGACTGGTAGCTGAGGTCTTCTGGGGTAGAGCTCATGCTAGGACATCCCACAGGCCAGGTCCTTCCTGCTGGGCTCACGTTGGGGCTGCCTGAGCCTCAAGTGTGTCTCTGGTTGGGTGTGCGCCGTGGGTGGGGTTGCTGGCTCGGGGCATGGGTATCTGGTGCTGAGGAGGTGTGGCTGGTGCACCAAGGCTGTACAGATGGGGCTTAGCTAGTGTTTCTCTTCACCTGGTGTGTGCATACAGCTGACCAGCCCCCGAAGGCTATTTGAGCCCAGCAGAGTCTGCCCCAGGCCTGGCCGGACCAGCCTGGTAGCCTGCCTCTGTGCGGTCCCTGACATTGGCATCACCAGGTGGGTCTTCTCCCATGGGAAGAGGAAGCCGGCTTCTCCTCTGCAGTAGTGTCACTGACCAGTCTAAATTTGCCTTGCCTTGGCCTGGTGGGCGGCAGAGCTGTCCGGCCTAAAGCCCAGTCCTCACTTAGAGGTTGTGGAGTTCTGAGGTGGCTGTATGATCCATTTGGGAATTGGAGGGAGGTGTCAGGTCAGCCAGTGACCCTCAGACCTCACTGCCCACCCTGGCCAGACACCAGTGGGTGGGAGCGTGACAAGGTAAGGTAGGTGCCTTGCCTTGCTCAGTTCTGGGGTCACTGGGTGGAATGTGCTGCTGGGTTCCGCTGGGGCATGGCTCGTGGGGTTGGGTGGGGGCAGATCAGGCTGGCTACACTGGGGTCCCTTCGTGGGGCTGCCCTGTGCAGTTGGGCGAGCTGCACTCAAGCCTAAGGGGCTGCATTGAAGAGGCCCAGACAGTGTTTCTGCAATTTGCATGTGTGACTCTATAACCTCCAAGCCTCTCCGGCCTGGGCTTTGCCAGCAACCCTGGCCTCAGCCACGGGTTCTCAGGACCTATGTGGAGGGTACTGGAGGCCAGGCTGGTACCTGCCAGGAATGGAAGACCCTGAGCACTCCCCCTACCACACCTTGGGCAGGAGCTGCTGGTTCCTCTGTGATCAGTTGTGGGGTGGCTGGCCCTGCCCCCCCCACACCCACTGCCCTCGGAGTCCCAGAGCTAAATGCCCTCTGACACCTGCCCTTCTCAGGGCTGGAGCTTCTGTCTGGGACACTGGGAATGTTCTGGAAGTCTGTGGCAGTGAATATGGAACACACTCAAACTCGCTGCCTCCTACCCTCCAGAATGGTGGATTATGTCTTAGTGTTTTAAATTTAAAAACGAAATGTTCAACATAAGTCTCTGCCAGGGCCACCTGGGGCAGCTGCAGTTGGGGCTTCCTGGACACCCCCACACTATGTCCCTGCCTGACTGGCCCTGTTGTGGGTTGCTGGGCATTCCTTATGTTTACTTCTGTGTCTCCAACCCCATCCACACCTGGGGGGGTACTGCCTTTTCCTGTGAACCTGGTTCAGAGGAACCTTAGGTCCTTCCTGTGAGATTTGAGGTCTGGTCCCCATGCCGGCTGTCCTGAGGGTGCAGGGTAGGAGGTGGGCTGACAGGAAGTGAGGGTGGCCACCTTCTGTGTCCTGGGACGTTGGGGCCCTAGGCCCTGCCTGCCATCACTGACTCCTAGAAACATGTCAGTTCTAAGGTGCTGCCTTCGTCTCTCACAGTCAGTTGGAGCTGGCCCGGCCCAGGCTCCTTTGTTCCAGTCAGGACGGGCAGCACTGGGGTGGGCTGCGGCCAATAAGGAGAGGGGCAGGGAGGCTGGACCAGGCTGAGGTGCTGACTGGATCCCAGCCTCTCTGCTTCCTTCCTGTTCGTAGGTCAGGGGGAACCAGGTGACTGGTGGACCTAGTCACTCTGGGGGCTTCCATCCTGGCCAGGGGCCACTGCAACCCAGAAAGCAGGGCTGGGCCTGGGTGGCATGGTGGGTGACTGTCACCAGGGTGGCTCCTGCTCAGCCACTGTGTTCTCCTCCACAGGATCTTCACTGAGCAGCGAGTCGTCCCCTGTGTCCTCTCCAGCCACCAACCACAGCTCTCCTGCCAGCACGCCCAAGCGTGTGCCCATGGGCCCTATCATCGTCCCCCCTGGGGGCCACAGCGTCCCCAGCACGCCCCCCGTGGTGACCATCGCCCCAACCAAAACCGTCAATGGCGTCTGGAGGAGTGAGACCCGGCAGGTGAGTGGCCCAAGCTGGGAAAGCAGGGAGGTACCCCAGTGTCCAAAAGGGAAGACTAGATTCGGGCAGCTGTTGGTGTTTCTGGAGCTTGTGAGTTTAAGGCACAAACACTCCCCCCATCTTGAGCTGCTGTCTCTGCTGCGTGGTGGGGGAGATAAGCACTCATCTCAAGGAGTGTGGGGATTAAGTACATTAATCCACGGTCTGCTCTGCTGCTGTGTCAACTTCAGGCTGGGGGTGTGGGTTTTTTCTTCCTTTTCTTGAGGCCAGAAGTTGGAGATCAAGGTGTGGGCAGGGTTGGTTTCTCCAGAGGCCCCTGCCTTTCGCTTATAGCTGGGCCTTCTCCCCCTGTTCCCACACGGCCCCCCCCCCTGTGTGTGCCTATGTCTTGATCCGCTCTTCTTATAGGACACCAGTCATGTTGTGTCAGGGCCCCTGTCTGAAGACCATCCCTACGATGGTCACATTCTAAGGTCCTGGGAGTCAGGGCTTCAACACGAGATTGGGGGCAGGAGAGACAGCCCGTACACTGGCAGGTGCCTCAGGGTGTGTGCACTCTGCGAACACTCGGTAAACAGCAGCGATCACTGCTGTTACCTGTCGACTGAACCAAGAAGTGAAATAGGAACAGTGCCAGCCCACAAGCCGTCAGAACAGGAAATCTGGTGGTTTTTGTGTTTCTGTCTTAACTTCACAAGCCCTCAGAGGAGGCCTTTCCCCAGGCTTGGGGCTTCCCTGTGTCTGCCAGACCCTCAGGCTGACTCGCGTCACCTGGCTGCTGGGGGCGCAGGTGGCCCTGGGAGCTGCTCCCAGCCCTCATGCCCAGGACTGGCCACCTCTTTAAGAACATCCTCGGCTGTGCTCCCTTCCTGGGTTTTTTTGCCACACTCCCAGAGGGAGTACGGCACCACTTGGAAATCCTAATTAAACCACAAAGGCAGTGGTCAGAGGAAAATGTGGCCCCCTCGCTCCTCCTAGGCTCCTCCTGGGGGTACATGGGTGCTGGGCACTGGTCATCGTCATGGCCATGCCCGGGGCAGTCCCCGGTGCAGGGTGAAGACCCCTGGGATCACCAGGAATAGCTTTGGGCAGTCTTGCCTTTGCCATCCTCCCTGGCTAAGGTGACAGATTCCCCCAGAGTGTCCCCTTGGTGAAGCCCCCTCTACCCCCAGAGGCCTCTCCTGGCCTTACTCATTCCTGGGTTCAGTTTATAGATAGGTAGAGGGACAGGGAAGGGCCCAGGGGTGGAGTCTGGCAAGAGGGGCCTCAGAGCAGCCTGAAGCAGCCCTGGTCCTGGTTTGGAAGAGGACAAGGGCAGCATCATTGGACTCCCTTACCCCAGAGGCCACCCCCTAGGATCAGCCTTGACCCTGGAGACCCTAAGTGACCTGATTGAGCTGTAGCTTCGCTGGCCCCCTGCCTCACCCAGCAGGCCTAGCAGGAGTGGGCTGGCTCTTATTGTGGCCTAAGTGGCTCAGGAAGGTCACTCCTGTTTCTAGGACCCTGGCACCAGCTACTGCCTAGCCCAGGATCCCTTGCAGATGCCCCCTTGATGGGGTTCCACACACCTTTGCAGGCAAAGCCTCCTCTCTGAGCTTCTTGGCCTCCCTCCTCAGAGGGTCCTGACCACTCAGAAGCATTTAGTGACCGGAGGGAGGGGTATGTGTGTGTGTGAGATAGATCTGCTTCTGCACTTCACTGTCACCATGCCTGAGGAACACGGATGCTACTAGGGAGGGCAGTGGCAAAGAGCGCCATGTTAGCAGGTGACGTGGGGCTCAGCAGCTTGGGCAGAGGCCTGGGGGTGCAGAAAGGAGGACCTCTCCCACTCTGGGGCCTCTTCTTGGGGGTCACCAATGTCTCTCAGGTAGTAGGAGCTGTGAAAAGAGAGATGAAATGAAAATGGTCTGCAGTCGAGCTAACCCAGCATGTCCTGTCTGCCTGTGGAACCCTCTCTGATCACCAGCAGGTGACGCATCCCCTCCACGGCTGCAGCTGCACCCACAGCTCCACTCAGAAATAAAAAGCTGCCCCGCAGGTGCGCCCTGCTGCATGTCTGTCTGCCGGGATGGCAGTGGGACCCTGCCCGCTGTTGCTGGGGTGCCTCAGGGTGGCCACCAAGCCTCCTGGCCTTGCTGAGGAGGGCTGCTGCCTTGCTCCCTTCTCCCCTCCTGCCTGGGTGGCCCCGTGTGTTGCTCTGGGCCTGCTGACCTAGTTCTCTGATGTCTGGGTGAAGTTGGCCCGGCTGGCTCCAGCCAGACGGGAGCTGCAGCCGTGTGGTCTGGCTCACTGAGCCCCCTGCCTGTTGGCCGCTCCCCTAGCCTCCTTAACTCCTTGTTTGTCCCCAGCCAGGCCAGGAAGGTGCCATCTGGCTTGGCTGCCTGTGACCAGGGCTTTGTCCATGGCCGAGGAGAGAAGGGGCTTAGGGGGCTAAGGACAGTGTGCTGGGCAGGGTCCCCCGTGGCCTGGGGAGGCTGTGCTCCACTGTTTGATTCAGCATGCAGAGGCAGGTGGCAGGCGGCAGGCCTGGGTGGCAGGTGCCATCCCTGGGTCGAGGTCTGTTCTCCAGGGTCTCTGGCCACCCACCCAGAGCTAGGGTGGCATTTAAGCCCCTTGCTGTCATCTTCCTTAGCTCCTTCCCAGGTAGGAAGAAAGCTCACTACCAGCCTTGGGACTCCAGAGGCTGTGCCCCACAGCTTTGGGCTTGGCGTTCATCAGGGCCCCCCTGATATTAGGGACCAAGGGCCACGCCATCCTATTCAGCTTGGCTTTGTGCCAGGGGAGGGATGTGAAGGAAAGCCCAGAAGCCCTGTCCTGGACAGGGCCCTGCTAGTGTAGGTTGCTCATGTAAGGGGGATGGTGATGGGGCAAGCCAGGTGGTACCCCACCGTGCATGAGACATTGGCCTTGACAGGTGCTCACTTACCACTGCACCGCGGGCTGGCGTTATAGTTGGCACGTAAGGCGGATGGGGGCACTAAGGCCTGAGGCAGTTCTGGGGCTTGTCCAAAATCTCCAGGACCAGATAGGAGCTCGTTGCCTGAGGCAGGTGGAAACCACCCTGCTGGTAACAAGGCTCCTTGGTACAAGGTGCTGGGTGGCTCCCAGCTCCACGCAGGGCCATGGTGCCTGTGTGTGCATCCCACCTCTAGACTGCTGCTCTGGAAGGGGCAGGTCGGAGGCCATAAACCTGCTGGGACCCCACTGAGAGTGAGGGCTGGGGAGGGAGCACAGGGAGAGAGCAGCTGTGGCCACTGATTACACATTCCAGTCAGTGCCCGTCGCCTTCACTTAATTACTGCTGACTGTCTTCTGGAGGGCAGGAGGGCGCGTGTCGGGGAAATGCGCCTGACAGGGCCACCCGCACGTTCTCTGCGGCGTGTACCATGTGCCACTGCGGGGTCACCGTCTGCCTTGTGAAGATGGGTGGGTGCCAGGAAGGGCACAGTCACCAGCCCCCTCACCACCCACACAGGGAGGTGACAAGCTGGGGGCTGCCCCAGCGTGGCCTCTTCACAGGAAGTCATGTCCCTGACAAGAACAGGCAGGACATCTCCTCCATGTACCAGGTGTGGGACACCCCTCTGTGTGGCTGGGCTGGCACAGCCCCCTTGGGCTCGGCAGGGACCACAGTGAGCACGGTGGGCCTTGGGCCATCTGACCCATCATGCCTGGAGTAGGCCCCTCCCCTCATCCCCGGGGCACCGTTCAGCCACATTTGTTGTCCAGGAGGCAGGGGCCTGTGGCCACCCCCCACCTCAGATGTGTACAGAGAGAGGTTCCACAGATGGGTCTGTCTAGTCAAGGCCTAGCAGCTGCCTGCTCTGACAGTGTTGCAGATGTCAGGGCCACCCTGGGAGTTAGGCAGGGTCTGACCAGCATGTCCGACCCCAGGACAGCACCAGGCTTGTGGCCCCTGCCTTCTACGTGCTCCAGTGGTCTGGGCAGTGGGTGGTGTAGCTCACGTCTCAGAGGCAGCACAGGGCTCACTAAGACAGTGGCATCTGCATCCACATGCTGGAGTGACCCTGTGGGACACCCCTACTGTGCTGTGTTCTGTCACCTAGACATAGTACACATCTTGTGCCTGAGAGGGGTAATCCCAGGCCCCTCTGCTGGACCATGGACTTCTTACCTTCTGTCCCCTGCGTTCACTGATGCAGTTTGCATTTTAGGTAGAAAAGCTTACAGGAGGGACGTTTCTAGAACGTGAACTGGAGCCTTTCCCATGAGTGGGGAGGAGGACCTGGCCCCACGCAGATGGATGGTAGCCTATGATGACCTGTTGCTGGCCATCTGACCCGGTGCTGTCTCCCATCAGGATGCCAGCTCGAGGGGCAGCAGCAGTGGCCGGGAGCGCCTCATCGTGGAGCCCCCACTGCCCCAGGAAAAGGCAGGGGCCCCAGCCATCCCCTCCCATTTGCTCAGCACCCCCTACCCCTTCGGCATCTCCCCTGGCTCTGTTGTGCAAGATTCCCGCTTCCCGCCACTCAAGTGAGTCTGAAGGTGGGGCCCAGTGGGGGCTCGGGTGTGGGGCAGAACTGGGTGCCTGCCAGCTGGTTGCTGTCCTCTGTGGCTGCCCTGCCCTGGGGGGCCATGGCCCTGTCTGTGCCGGCCGTCCCCTCCCCCACTGAGGTAGTTGGTGGATTCCTAGTCCTGCTCTATCTCTCCCAGTTCTGAGGGTCGTACCTGGTGAGGACAGTGAGGGACCTGGCAGGCCTGAGGGACAGCAGCTGCCCTCCATCCACGGAGGGCGAGCGTCCTTCCTTGGGAGGTAGTGGCAGCAGCTCACCTGTCTCCTCCCTCCCCACCGTCACCCTGCAGCCTCCAGCGGCCTGTGCACCACATCGTGCCCCCCAGCACAGTGACCGAGGACTACCTGAGAAGCTTTCGTCCCTACCACACCACTGAGGACCTCCGCATGTCCTCCCTGCCTCCCCTCGGCCTAGACCCAGCCACTGCCGCCGCCTACTACCACCCCAGCTACCTGGCCCCACACCCTTTCCCCCATCCGGCCTTCAGGTGAGGCAGCTCCTGCAGCCCTTTGTCATACACTAACCCATTCCTGGCAGAACGGAACCTGGTGGGGACGGTGTTCCTCACGACCTGGGGGCACACTCTCGGGAGCATTTTGAGAAGCCCCCCAAATCATCCCTAGCATTGAGCCTGAATTTAGCCTCAGTTCAGCTCTGATGACTCCTTGGGGTTCCTTTTGGGGGACATCCCCTTGCTGTCTGAGCCGCCTGTGTCATTGCAGCACCCCAGCAGCGAGTTGCTATTAACAGGGTGGGTCTTACAGTAGCAGTTGTTCTGCCCGGTAGCAGGGACCCCAGCGGCAGGCTTGACACATCCTGCTTCTGCATGAATCTCCCCACATCCCAGCCTGTAGGGCCTCTAGTCGTTAACGTGGACTGTCCCTCAGGCCAGTCTGGGGAAGGTGGTAGGTGGGCCTTGGAGGTTTGTCAACACCTCGCAACCTCAGACAGTGAAGGGCTATGGGGCTGGCAGTGGGTGAGGCCCTTACTGCAGCCGGTTCAGTGTGCTTGGACAGGGGTACCCGGCCATAGCACACCTGTCAACAGCTAGGTATCACCCTTTTTGAGTTTGGTACTCATCGGCCCCCCATCTCTTGGCACAGGATGGATGACTCCTACTGCCTGTCTGCCCTGAGGTCCCCGTTCTACCCCATCCCCACCCCCGGTTCCCTGCCCCCGCTGCACCCATCAGCCATGCACCTCCACCTGTCTGGGGTGCGCTACCCACCAGAGCTGTCCCACTCATCCCTGGCAGCACTGCACTCTGAGCGCATGTCCAGCCTCAGCGCAGAGAGGTGAGCAGGGCCTGGGCTGGGGGTAGGTGGGGAGACCAGCGGCTGGACCCTGGCTCAGCTGTTTTGTGTGTGTCAGGGCAGGCTCCTTGGCTGTGCCCGGCCCCAGTTTCTTCACCTGCAAAATGGGATGGTGACAGTTTACTCCTCATGCTCACACAGAGCAGCTGTCCTGGCGGCCCTCTGCTCCTGCCAGGGCACTGTGGTCTCTGAAGCTGAGGATTGTGGTGGGGCTCAGGGATCTTGTGCAGCTTGACTTTGAGCAGCTTCCCGCATCGTGAGGGGGGGACATCCTTGCTGGGTCCCCTCCCTGCTCCTGACTCTCTTCACCTGCCACAGGCTGCAGATGGATGAGGAGCTGAGACGTGAGAGGGAGCGTGAGCGTGAGCGGGAGGCCGACCGTGAGCGGGAGAAGGAACGGGAGCGAGAGAAGGAGCGAGAGCGTGAAAAGGAGCTGGAGCGAGAGCGGGAACGGGAGCTGGAGCGCCAGCGGGAGCAGCGGGCCCGGGAGAAGGAGCTGCTGGCCACCAAGGCGCTGGAGCCCACCTTTCTGCCTGTGGCCGAGCTGCATGGGCTGCGGGGCCACGCCACTGAGGAGCGGGGCAAGCTCTCAGAGCAACTGACCCCCACCCGAGCAGGTATTGGGCAGGCAGGTGGGCAGAGGTCTCAGCCCTGAGCTGTCATACCTGTGGGTCACCTGGGTTCAGATGTTCCCTCCGTGGCTGGTGTTGGCTGCAGCTGACATTGCTGAACGTGGGGTTGGGAGGAGACAGTGGCATGATACAGAAACAGTATGTGTAGATAACCCCAGGAACACGAACAGTAGTGAAGTGTGCCAGAAAATACCGGGAAGAAATGAGTTTGAGCGCTTCCGTTAACACGGTCACTCGGTTTTGTTATGTTGTTGTTGTCTACCTTTTAATAACGGCTGTTTGAAACAGGCTTGCACATGTCCTGAAAATCTGCTCTTGGAGCCAGTGTGAGCTGCTCTAGCACCCCACTGACTGGTTGGCAGTGCCTGAGCCGTGCCAGCGGCCACTGCATTCCGCCTGGCGACAGGCGTGCTCCTGAGAGCATCCCCAGTCCCCTCCTGCCTGCCTTGGTTCTGGCTGCGGGAAGAGCCCTTTCAAAGGGTGGCTGCTTCTGGGGGCAGTTGGACAGGAGATGAGGGGAAGGGAGCGAGCTGGCCTGGGCACACTGAAACCCTGCTGTGACATGTCTCCCACAGAGAAGCTGAAGGATACAGGCCTGCAGGCACCCAAGCCTGTGCAGCACCCCTTGCACCCTGTGCCCACCCCGCACCACGCCGTGCCTGGCCTCGTCTCCAACCATGGCATCTTCTCCCTGCCGAGCAGCAGTGCAGCCACAGCCCTGCTGATCCAGCGCCCCAACGAGGAGGAGAAGTGGCTGGCACGGCAGAGGCGGCTGCGGCAGGAAAAGGAGGATCGCCAGTCTCAGGTGTCTGAGTTCCGTCAGCAGGTGCTAGAGCAGCACCTGGACATAGGCCGACCCCCGGCACCAGCAGAGGTGGAGCACAGGCCTGACAGTGCCAGGTGGGTGGCCCCATGGAGGTGGGAGGGCTGTGTTTCCAGCCAGGATACAATGAGCACTACTGTTTGCCCAAGACCCTTTGTCATTGGTCTCTTTCCTTCATTTATCTTCACGGTGTGGCCCCTGTCTTGCCTGTGAGGAAGCTGAGACCCTGAGGAGAGTCAGGTGCTGACAGACAGGTACCAGAGCCATAAGTAAGGGGACCAGTCAAGGCCACGTCCAGAGTCAGGGCACTGCCCCTAGAAGGCCATTCATGCATGGCCCCTGAAGAGGGTGAGGTTGACTTAACTGTTAATAATGCCTGTTTTTAACATTGTTCTCTGGTTTTGAAGTTGGACTTTTTTAATGAGAAGAGAACTGTCTTTAATTTTTTTTAAATTTATTTTATTTATTTATTTTTTTGCAGTTTTGGCCGGGGCCAGGCTTGAACATGCCACCCCTGGTATATAGGGCTGGCACCCTGCTCCATGAGCCATAGGTGGCACCCATTTAATTCTTATTTAAGTAAAACAGTAGCTTTATTGCTTTTGGTACAAAAGATGGACCCGGCTTGGTGCCTGTGGCTTAAGCAGCTAAAGTGCACCTGAGGTGGCAGGTTCAAACCCAACACAGGCCCACCAAACAACAATGGCAGCTGCAACCAAAAAATAGCTGGGTGTTGTGGCAGGCGCCTGTGGTCCCAGCTACTTGGGAGGTGGAGGCAGGAGAATTGCTTGAGCCCAGGAGTTGGAGGGTGCTATGAGCCATGATGCCACAGAACTCTAGCCAGGGTGACAGCTTGAGGCACTGTCTCAAAAAAAGAAAGAAAGAAAGAAAGAAAAAAAGCTGGACCCATTTTCTAGCCCCATTAAAGTTCCCTTGGAGTTTCCCCATCTAAAAATCCCTGCAGAGCTCACTGTGAAGGGATAAGCTGAGACCCTCATAAGAGCTGGTGGAGGTGGAGGCTCTCAGCCAGGCCTCCATAATGCCATTTTAGGCCCAGCTTAGACCCAGGGACACAGCTTCTATTCTCTGGGCCTCAGTTTCCTCAGCTATGCACCAGGGTTTCTGTCTTCCCAGCCTTGAGTGCTGTGATGGGGTGCTGAGATACGGAGGCCCTCGGGTGCCCTGCGGTTTCCAATCTGCGTCCTCCCTCCTCCTCTCTTCCCTTGTTGAATGGAATAGTGAGGGCATCAGCTCAGCAAGTGTGAGGGGAGGGGACTGCCACTATATCCCTTGACTGGGTCTCCTGTGGCTCTCGCTGCCCAGCACAGCCAGAGCAGGTTCCCCTCTGCCGCTGACTCTCCCTCTACCAGGTGTCCCAAAGGCTCAGACTCACCTGCCAGTGAGCTGCCTCTGCCCCCTGACCAGCCTTATACCCCGAAGTTGGAGAGGGCAGCCAACTCACATCTGGTACCACTCGATACAATCAGGGTGCCCCCACTCACACAGGCACCTTCCTCTGTGCTCCCCAGGACAGGTGCCCAGGCCTCGTCCACTCACATGCTCTTACTTCCAGCTGGGGTGGCCTGCACTGTGGAGGGTAATGGGCCGCAGCCCCGCCTGACCTTAGCAGATCCTATGGTGGCTGGCTGCACTCAGGGCCTTACAGCATCGTGAACTTCATGTCCTGACAGGGCCTTTGTGCTCCCAGCTAGAAAACTGTTCAGTGCTTGGCTGTGGTGCATGAAATATTTATTCTGCCAGCAGGTTTATTCCTTTGCTGTTTACTTAAGGACATACAGCTTCTTGATATGGTTCCCTGTTTTACTCTGCTGCTCCAAGGTGTGATGGCATCAGGTGGCCTAGGCTGTCTAACCTAGCACCCCCAGGCATGGAGGGCCCTGCAAGCCTGGCCATGTGTCTGCGTGGCTTCTGCCCCATCCCTCCCTGGGGTCACTGGGTGGCACAGGCTCAAACATCCTGTGGCTATCGCCCTGAAGAAAAAAAACCTTGGAAAAACATCTGAAATTGCCTTTTGTAAATTGTATCTTGTTTTAAATGGGCTCCAGAACGAGGTCACTTCCTGCCCTGGTGAGGCACAGCTGCTTGGCTAACAGAAGGCTCCCTGCATTAGACACCCCTAGGGTCCCTGCCCAGGCCCAGGCCCTTGGAGACCCTATTGGCATAGCTGTTGCTCTGGGGCCTCAGCTTCGGGCCAGGTGGGGTCACTGCAATTCTGGGCAGACGCTAGAAGCAGCTCATGCCCCACTGTCTGTGTGCCTGCCTATAAGGACAGCAAGGAGAGAGGACAGGGTACTCCCCTTACTTGTCATATCTGGAGGAGGGTGCTGGGGGCAGGATTACAGCCCAGCACAAGTGGGCTTCCCCATGGGAAACAGAATGAGGGCCTGTCCTTATGGGATTTGTACGAGCAGCTGGAGAACAGGTCTGGCCCAGCCTGAGAGGGCTCCACCCTCCTCTGCCTTGCAGCCTCCCAGTCCTGCCCTCCTCTGAGGGCAGGTGTGCACATACCTGTCCCAGTCATTTGGAGAGGAAACGGAGGGATGTGAAGCCTGGGGCCCTCAGGGTGGAGTGCTAGCCAGCTCTCCCTATGGCTCTGGCCACCTGGGGAGCCCATGGGGGCTGCAGATCTGTTCTCCCAGGACTGATGGTCTCTTCTGCTCACCTTTAGGCCTGGACCAAACCGTCATGAGCCAGGCAGCCGAGACGCCCCACAGCACTTTGGTGGACCACCACCCCTGATCTCGCCTAAGCCCCAGCACACCGCGCCCACAGCCCTGTGGAACCCAGTATCTCTGATGGATAACAGCCTAGAGACCCGGCGGGCTGAGAGCCACCCTCTGCACAGCCACCCGGCTGCCTTTGAGCCCAGCCGCCAGGCAGCTGTGCCACTGGTGAAGGTGGAACGGGTCTATTGCCCAGAGAAGGCAGAGGAGGGGCCACGGAAGCGTGAAGCCACACCCCTGGACAAGTACCAGCCACCACCCCCAAGGGAAGCAGGGAGCCTGGAGCACCAGGCCTTCCCCCCCGGGCCTGGACCCTTCCTCACTGAGCTCGAAAAGTCTACCCAGACCATCCTAGGCCAGCAGCGGGGCCCCCTCCCACAGGTGGCACCCTTTGGGGAGCTCAGTGGACCCCTGAAACCTGGCTCACCCTACCGGCCCCCGGCACCACGGGGCCCCGACCCCACCTATATCTACGACGAGTTCTTGCAGCAGCGGCGGAGGCTGGTCAGCAAGCTGGACCTGGAGGAGCGCAGGCGGCGAGAGGCCCAGGAGAAAGGTCTGGCCTCCTTAGAGGAGGAGCTTAGCTGGGTGGGGGAAGCCTGGTGCCAACTGCCTGCCCACACTGTTCCCTGGCTTCCATGTAGGAACCTGGCACCTACTAAAGAGATAGACCCTGAGCCTCTGAGGCCTGTCCTGCCCTGATGCAAATTGTCCCATAAAGCCAAATCAAAGCTTGTCTGTAGAGATGGTTCTGCAGACACGTGTGATTAATAAATGATGAACAGAGGCTAATAAGACAGTTTTAAATATTAATAGTGAAGCATAACAGAGTATATAGGCCAGTGACAGGGTGGGCCTGGGCCCCATGGGCTCAGTACCTGAGGCTGTCATCACCAACCGCAGGCAGGCAGGCTTGGGGGGCAGCAGCTGGGACTGCCCCAGGCCAGGGCAGGAGATTGGGCACTTCCTCCTGTCTCTACTGGGTATGTGGAGGGCGGGGGGACTTAATTAGAGGCAGGTAAGCAAACCAGGTGCAGGGGCTGCCCCACCTGCACTTCTGGCCAGGATGGAGCAGGGGCTGACAGCTATAGCAGACCCAATAAAGGGCTCCAGACCAGCTTTTCTCTTACTGGAAACTCAGGTCCAGTCTCATGCTGAACTCCACCTCCTTCATCAGAGGCTGAGTCCAGGAAGTCTTTCCATGGTCTAGACAAGATTTAGGGCCCAACTGGGGCTTTCTCCTAAACTTGCCTTCTAAAGGAGGAGAAGACCCCCCAGTGACTGTTTCAGGGGCATTGTTCTCTGTGCTTTTGAGAGAACCTGTGTGTGCCTGTTCCCTCCCAGCTGCTGGACCCAGATGGCCACAGCACGGAGGAACATGTGTGTACAGCCTTGTGCTGCCATGGACACAGCCCCAGGGCTGTGTGGTCCTTGCTAGGGGTCAGTGTTCCAAGGACTGCTCAGCCATGTGGGGGCCACTGGAGCTATGGATCCCATATGGCTGGGCAGTCCTTGGAACAAGGACTCACTGAGCCATGTGGGGACCACTGATATCATGGATCCTGGTACCTACTAGCCCTGAAAAGCCCTAGGGCCAGAGTTAAGGCAGGTTTTTGCCTGCGTGGTCACACACATGCCCCCAAGTGTACACCCACCTCACAGTCCAAGGCTCCACTGGCTGAGCACACCTATTCTGCCACCAGGGTACTACTACGATCTGGACGACTCTTACGATGAGAGCGACGAGGAGGAGGTCAGGGCCCACCTGCGTTGCGTGGCTGAGCAGCCACCCCTTAAACTGGACACATCCTCTGAGGTACTGGGCTCTCCCAGCTGCTGTGGCATGCTCTGGGCTGGGGTCTTGGTCCCCACCTCAGTGCCTGACTCTTGGCTTCCATTTCCCTGGCCATCCCACCTTTGCGAGGTCCTGGCATGGTCTGATACCCCACCCGCAGCTCCTCTGGGGGCCAGCATGGAGTCAGCCGTGGTAGTCTATACAGATTAAGGACCCTAGGAGAGGGACCCCGAGACAGTGAAAACATACCACTGTCAGTGGCTTCAAACTCATTTGTTTTCTTTCCCAATCTAGAAGCTAGAGTTTTTGCAACTTTTTGGCTTGACCACCCAACAGCAGAAGGAGGAATTGGTGGCCCAGAAGCGGAGGAAGCGGCGGAGGATGCTGAGAGAGAGAAGCCCGTCACCTCCGGTGGTGCAGAGCAAGCGGCAGACACCTTCGCCGAGACTGGCCCTGTCCACCCGCTACAGCCCGGATGAGATGAACAACAGCCCTAACTTCGAAGAGAAGAAGAAGTTCCTGACCATCTTCAACCTGACCCATATCAGCGCCGAGAAGAGGAGAGGTATGGCGTCACCTGGCCTTGCATAGGGTGGCTCACTAGGATGGCTGCAGGGTTTTTGTTCAGAAGCAGGTGGGGCCCATGGCCTGCAGGCAGGATATGGGAACACTCCATCCTGAGGCAGCGTCTCTGCCTTCTCACACCCACCCTGGTGGCTCTGACGTGGCATGTTCAGCCTGTTTGCTCTTGTTATATCCTGGGTGAACACAGACTCGAGGATTTTCTTGTGTGTAGAGCCTGTCTCCAGCTGACTACGGCCCTGTCTCTCGTCCACCTTCAAGTGCCCACCAGGCATGTCTTTGAGCAGATGCTTTGGCACTTCTGCCTGGAAGTGAGGGGAGGTGCCAGGGACCTTAGGTCTGCATGGTGTAGGCTTTTCCTCTTGCTGGACCACTGATGTGGTCCACTGGACTTTGTATTCTGATGGCAGGAGGGCTGGGGAAGGGGATATAGGCATGGCCTGTAGCCAAGGCAGCATACATAGCACAGGCTGTGACTGGATGGCCTCCCCTGAGAGATGCTTCTAGGTAGGTCAGTCTGGCCATCCACATCCATCTAGACCCTTTGGGCTAGACGCACGCAGCAGGAGAAGCTATGCGGCAGCTGCACTTCTGCGGGTTTCTGCTTCCGTCTACCCATCGTACACCACCATGGTGCCAAGACACTGACATTACCAGCTGTGCCCTTCTTGTGCCTCTGGGTCCCTCAGACACCTGGCCAACTCCCTGGAGAGGCAGAGGAAAGCAAAACGCCCTCCTTGGTCCTCTGGTTACTTCAGCGTGTTTCTTCATTGGACCCTAGCAGTTTATTTTCCTGTTTTCACCAGTAGGTTGGAGGTTCTGTTTTTCCTTTGAGTGTTGGTAACATGTTGGTCACCAGCACCAATCCCAGAAGCGTGCAGTTTTGTGTACACAAAGCATCTTTCTGCATGGCCAAATTTCTAGAGGAAGCCATAGGCACCCTAGCTGCCTGTTTCATGAAGAAGGACCTTGGAAACAGGGACACACTCCATGGGACATGCTGAGATCTTCGTGCCTTACCAGGACATGACACCACTTGTGGGATTGCACTTGAGCACCTGGAGTGTGGGGAGAGAAGGCTCTGTTCAGAGGCCAGCCGTGGGGTTTCCTGTCTCTTAAGACTCTGTCCTGCGAGGTCACCACAGAAAAGCCTGGTGCCTGTGTCTTAAGACTGTCCTGCTGAAGTCACCACAGAAGAGCTGTGATCACTGCACAGTCAGCTGCTTTGGAATACACCTGGACCATTACATAGCAAGGCCAAGAGGAATCTGGGCATGCTCATCCCATCCTGTGGCACTTAATTTTGCTTTTTCTTGGTTTAAAGTGCTTGCACCTGCCTGTCAGAACTAGGCTAGAATCCCACTATCCTTCCCTCTCAAAAATGATACAACTGCCTCGTTAATCTCAGGCTGCTTTTCTCATAGACAAAGAGAAACTTGTTGAAATGCTCCGTGCCATGAAGCAGAAGGCACTGTCAGCAGCAATGGCAGACTCCTTGACAAACTCTCCGAGGGACAGTCCTGCTGTCTCCCTGAGCGGTAAGGGAAGGACAGCCCCGCCCACCATGCCGGGGACCACCCTATGGGCTGCCTGGGGTCAGAGGCCACCACTCAAGGTGTTCATCGTTGTGAATCTGACCTCCTGGAGACCTTTCTGTCCCTCCCATGCAAGTGTACAGTTCCCACACAGTGGGGACAGTTCTCAGGACACAGTGTAAGAGTCAGGAGGCAGGTTCAAAATTGAGGTGAGGGTCCCAGCTTCTGTAGAGCTCTGTGAGGTGGTCAGTGTGGTCATAACCATCATCCCTCTATTGCGGCTCCAAGGCTTGTCTGAAGGCCAGTCCAGGGCTGCCCTGAACCACTGAGGTGCTGTCCCAGGAAGGACCTGCTCCAGCCTCATAGCGTGCAGCCTTGTCCGTCACCAGCCTGCCTGCTGGCCCAGCTGTGGCCTCCTCCTCTTCCATCTCTGTCTCGCCCCTTCTGCCGTGCAGGCCTTGCCAGCAGCTGCTTTCCCACCTCTGCTCTTCTTACGTCTCTGCCAGCACCGCTCTGCCCTACCAGATGAAGCAGGGCATCTTCACGGCCCATCTCTGCTCCCAGTCCTCACACGTGTTCTTTCTTGCCCAGTTGGACCGAAGCAACTTGCTTCTTCAGACTCTTTCTCCCCAGGTGCTTTCTTGGGGCACCTTTCAAGGATGGACTTGCTGCTGAACAGCCAGTGACTTCAGACTGTAGCCGTGTGCACAGGGTTAACTGTCCCTTAAGTCTTGATTTGTACCAGGTCTTTGTTAAATGGAAGCTTTAGAGACCAGGGTTCACGTGCTGAACACTCAGCTTGTTAACCTGCAGGTTTTAACGTTTTCTTTTGCTTTCTGTCTCTAAAAGAACCAGCCACACAGCCAGCCTCTCCGGATACAGATAAGCCTGTTGCTACTTCCTTGTCTGATGTCCCAAAGGCCGTGGAGTCTGGGAAACTGGAACAGCTCCGGCCCCAGGAGCCAGCCCCTGCCAGTGGTGAGAAGGCCAGGCTGAGTGAGGCCCCCGGGGGCAAGAAGAGCCTGAGCATGCTTCATTACATCCGGGGCACTGCACCCAAGGACATTCCTGTGCCGTTGTCCCACAGCGTCAACGGGAAGAGCAAACCGTGGGAGCCCTTCATGGCGGAAGAGTTTGCACATCAGTTCCACGAGTCGGTGTTGCAGTCCACCCAGAAGGCCCTACAGAAGCATAAAGGTAATGAGGCTGCCCGTCCCCACTCGGCTCCCCTGCCGCTAGAGCAGCTGGCTAATGGTCCTGAGCACCAGCAGCTGCTCAGCCCAGGCCCTGGGCTCCCCCTACTGAGTCACGTGCGCAGGGATGGTGCCTCTGAAACCTCAGTGCCCATGAGGCACCTGAGGATCGCATCAGGTACAGGTCTGGGGTGGGGCCAAGACTCTGCTCCCAGGAGGCTCCTGGTGACCCTGACCCTGCTGGTCTCTAGACCATACTCCCAACATGTGTAGCAAGTAGTACAGAGTTATATTAAGTCCAGAAGTGGTGCCCTACTCTGTGCAGTCTTCAGCAAGAAGACTTCTAGAGTCTCCCACAGGACCTACCAGCCAGTCCTATGGTCCTTTGGGCACCAGTGGGTGTCCACTACACCAGGTCTGGCAGCGCTCAGTTACAGAACTGTTGCCTTAGCTCCACAGCTGTCTGCAGATCCACTGAAGTTCAGAGAATGGGGGGGTCACTACATTTTATCCTACGAATCAAAAGTTGAAACTGATTAGAAAAGAATCCTCAACAACTGAGTAACTACTGAGGATGAATTACATAAATGTTTATGAACTCCAATAGCTAGAAGAAAATAATTTAGTTATGCCAAAACTGTTTGTTTGTTTTGTTTTGAGACAGAGTCTCAAGCTGTTGTTGTGTCACAGCTCAAGCGATTCTCTTGCCTCAGCCTCCTAAGTAGCTGGGACTACAGGCACCTGCCACACTGCCCAGCTATGTGTTTTTGTATTATTTGTCATTGTTTTAGCTGGCCTGGGCTGGATTCGACCCTACCAGCCTCGGTGTATGTGGCCAGTGCCCTATCTAGTGAGCAGGAGCACCGTCCAAAAAACCATATTTAAGTGTTTCTATTTTATCACAAGCCATAACAGCTGAATAAATAAATAGCGTTTTGAGGAGCATCCGTCCCTTCACAGGGTGCTGCTGCCTTTTACCTGAGTAAATACTGTTAACAGGTAAAGTGACCCCTAAGCAGCAGAGGGAAGAACACCAGGCCACTGGTTTTCTTCACAGTGATTGACAGACTCCCCCAAAATCAAGACAAGTGCTTGATGGGATTTTTATCATGAATTTATTTGAAAATCAGATTTTTCAAGACAGTTTGAAGATAGAGTTCCTTTCACAGGGGTAGCTGTCAGCAATGAAACTCCAAAGAACAAAGCTTGAGTTGGCCCAGTGCAAACTACCTTGAGTCCACGCAAATGAAACTGTGGGTGGCATTGCATTAGGTATCAGGAGTAGTCCACAGCATACAGTATGTAGGTTACCTGCAAATACTATGCCATTTAACAGACTTGAGTGTCTTTGGGTTTTAGTATCCTGGAGGGTCCTGGAACTAATACAGCAAGCAAGGGACAAGTGGACTGTAGGCTGCTTCTAGGCACTTCCAGGAGCCCTCCCAGTCCTTTCCAGATGCACTTTACACAGTCTTTTCTGTGGCCTTAGGACATGTTTCCTGCCTTGTTTTATTCCTATTCTTTCCTGGTACGCTAGACTGTCTCCTCACCATTTTAAAGTTACCCTGCCAGTTTGAGCCAAACCAGTCCATTGACTAAGCCTGCCCTGGGGGCTGCTGTGCCCTGAGACAGCAAAGACCCTGCTTAAACAGGTCACCGCAAAGCTGACTCCCAGCAGAGGGCAGAACCCCAGCTGTGCATTTCAGGGGAAGAGGGGAAAGTATTGGCTGAGGGCCAACTGTCCCCACCCTCACATACCAGGATGTGTGGGGAGCTCAGTCTGCGGCTGTCCTGAGGCGGCTCCAGCCGCTCCCTCCTCTCCACGCTTCACCCTCTTGTCTGCCTAAAGACTGGCAGTCATGGGGACGCCACACCAATGGCCAGCCAGAGCTGCCTCTGCAAACCACACCCATGTCCATACCCCCCACACTGTGACATGTCCTCTCCTCACCAGGGAGCGTGGCTGTGCTGTCTGCAGAGCAGAACCACAAGGTTGACACATCCGTCCATTACAACATTCCTGAGCTGCAGTCCTCCAGCCGGGTCTCTCTACCCCAGCACAACGGGCAGCAGGAGCCCCCCACAACAAGGAAGGGGTCCCCCACCCAGGAGATGGACCAGGACTCAGAAGATGACGATGAGGACGAGGACGGAGAAGAGGACGAAGAAGCCCCCCGGCGCAAGTGGCAAGGGATTGAGGCAGTTTTTGAAGCCTACCACGAACATATAGAAGGTAGGAGGGGGGTGGTGGGAGCAGGGCCCGTGGTCAGGAAGTTAAGTGACTGACCGTGTAGGACTCTGCCAGCCTTGGTTTCCATGGCACCAGAACTTAGACTTCCTGGGGCACACTAGACACAACCCCCAGAGGATGAGAGGGCCGCAGGCTGGTGGTACTTTCTCAGCTCAGACCTCAGGCCGTTCTCACTGGGGACATCTAAGTACCGTGACACCAGCTGCGTGCGCAGTCTGTCACTTCACGTCATAGCCCAAACACAGGCCCTGCTCTCTGGGCTACATCTGAGACACTGTCAGTCCTGACACATGCCTTGGCTTCGTACATGTAGCTGGAGCCCAAAACCCAGCCTGCCTCATGACTGGCCACCACCTCCCTCGTAGCCTCGCAGGTGTCACCAAACCCCAACCCCTGCACCACAGAAACAGCTCCGTGCCCGATGTGCTGCTCAGTTTGCAGCTTGCTTTACCCCAGAGTTCACCTCTGGACAAGACTTTGCCAGAGAAGACAAAGTCTTATAGTAAAGGCTTAGTCAAAAGGCTCGTCTCCCCCAGAAGAGCCCAGGAAGTTCTCCTTGTAAAGCAGGGCACAGGGTGGACTCAGGCACACAGCCCCACATCAGGGAGTGGGGTCACCAGGCACTCTGGAGTTGGGCCCTGTGTGTATAGCATGCTACCCTGTGCCTTGGATCCTCCAGAAGGTCCCAAAGGCCCCTCTGTGGCACAGCAGAGGTCTGCAAGCACTGCTGGGCCATCACTGCTGCTGCCTCCTGTGGTCAATACCTTATTACAGAAGAGTTTCCAGCCTGGCCTGCTGGCTCAACCAATAATCTCAGCACTTGGGGAGGATTGCTTGAGCCTCAGGAGTTTGAAGCTACAGTGAGGTATGACCATACCACTGCATTCAAGTCTTTATTACATATTAAATGTGAAGATTTGCTGTCATCTCAAATACTTTGAAATGTTCAAATGGCATTTTAAAATTTTTTTTTAGACAGTTTCACTCTCCCCTAGGTGACAGAGTGCCATGGCATTGTCATAGCTCACAGCAACCTTGGGCTCAAGTGATCCTCTTGCCTCAGCCTCCAAATAGCTGGAACTGCAGTATCCACAACACCCAGCTAGTTTTAGAGACAGGTTCTTACCCTTGCTCAGGCTGGTCTCGAACTCCTGAGCTCAAGTGATCCACCACCTCCCAGAGTACTGGGATTACAGGTGTGAGTCACTTTAAACCACAGAACCATCAACACCAACAAAATAGATGGCCATGTGGCCAGAACCAGGGTATAGGACCCTGCGCTCTGCTTCCTCCCCTCCCTCCCACAGAATCCTGACCTGCCCAGCACCTCCTACACACAAGGGAGGCAATACAGCAGAACCTCTGTAGTTGACCTCCCTACACTGAGCCCAGGAGTTTTGTTTTTTTTGAGACAGTCTCACTATGTTGCCCTTGATGAAGTGCTGTGACATCACAGCTGACAGCAACCTCAAACTCTTGGGCTTAAGCCATTCTCTTGCCTCAGCCTCCCAGGTAGCTGGGACTACACCATATATACTAGCCCACCACAACGCCCAGCTGTTCCAAACCACCAGCCCTGCTGCATGTGACCAGTACCCTAACCACTGAGCTATAGGCTCTGAGGTGAGCCCAGGAGTTTGAGGCTGCTGTAAGCTATGGCGACACCCAGCTAGTTTTAGAGACAGGTTCTCACTCTTGCTCAGGCTGGTCTCGAACTCCTGAGCTCAAGTGATCCACCACCTCCCAGAGTACTGAGATTACAGGTGTAAGTCACTTTAAACCACAGAACCATCAACACCAACAAAATAGATGGTGCCACCTGTAAAAATGGTGCCACAGCACTACCCAGGGCAACAGAGTGAGACTGTCTCAAAACAAAAAATTCTAGCTTCTATAAATTTCGTTAACTGAAACACTTCGACTAAAGTTGGGTTTTATTTTTTAAAGCTTCGGCTTTTTTTTTTTTTTGAGACAGAGCCTCAAGCTGTCCCCCTGGGTAGAGTGCCATGGCATTACAGCTCACAGCAACCTCCAACTCCTGGGCTCAAGTGAGTCTCTTGCCTCTGCCTCCCAAGTAGCTGGGACCACAGGCGC
>CAUYTI010067900.1:0-12804 GCA_963575145.1 Galago senegalensis
GGTGGTGCAGGGGGCAGCTCACCTGTGCTGGGGGGCTGGGGAGCAGGAGGGTGGTGCAGGGGGCAGCTCACCTGTGCTGGGGGGCAGGAGGGTGGTACAGGGGGCAGCTCACCTGTGCTGGGGGGCTGGGGAGCAGGAGGGTGGTGCAGGGGGCAGCAGCTCACCTGTGCTGGGGGGGCAGGAGGGCAGCCCACAACCCAATTACAAAGTACAACATGGCTCCCTTGAGGGGAAAAAACTCCCAAAGTATAAGAGGCACACATTTGTCTTTCTCATCCCATTTTATTCAGCAAGTATTTTGTTGACATCTTTTCTGTGAGGGCAGCTTGTGCCTTGTACAACAGTTTGGGTCCCAGTTAAACCTCAGATGGGGCTTAATTCTTTGCTGGAGACAAATCGCCCACCTATCTGTGTAAATAATGCTGAGCTGTGTGTTTCTCCTTAGCAAGGATGAGCTGAAGGACAGGCTGGGATGAGGGAGAGTGAGTGTTGGGGGAGATGCAGGTAATAGGAAAAGCAGGGGCCAAGACCGCGTCCCCATGTGCTCTCAGCCATGAGTACAGGTGCAAGGGCCACATGAGCCCTCCATGCTCCCCAAGAAGCTGGAGCAGTTCCTGTCTCACTGCTCCGTGTCCTACAGTTGCTGCTGAAGCCCAAGTTCAGCGGTGTGGAGAAGATCAAGACCATTGGCAGCACATACATGGCAGCTGCAGGGCTCAGTGCCACCCCAGGGCACGAGAACCAGGTACTCAGACCTTACCTGAGAGGAATTCAACAGTCCCCTGACCTGGCGTCTTGCTTAAAGGGGGGTGCCTCCTGGTCTTGTCTTGGAAGAGCAAAGGTACTAGAACGGCTCAGCCTGGACAGTTGTGGTCCCTTTGTGGGGATACAGGAGCCCTGTGGAGGAGCCTCTAGTGAGTTTGCCACCAATGGTGTACCCCCTAGGCCAGGGGGCTGGGCAGCCAGAGAGCAGATGCACACGGGGTAGAGGGTGTGGCGGGGCTGCCCACGGCTGTGCTCTGCCCCCAGGCCCTGGAGCGGCAGCATGCCCACATCGGCGTCATGGTGGAGTTCAGCACTGCCCTGATGAGCAAGCTGGATGGCATCAACAGGCACTCCTTCAACTCCTTCCGCCTCCGAGTCGGTGAGGACCTGAGCGGCGGGGCAAGCATGGGGGGCACGTGCAGTGCAGTCTCTGCCCCCAGGCTGGCCCACCTCCGTCTATGTGGTGAGCCATGCTCTGCCATCTATTATGGAGAGTTTTAGAAACCCTCTGATCTGACAAGCCCAGTGGCTGGACTGGGTAATATTCAGAGCTTTACTTACTGCTTATCTAGTTACTTTTGAAGTGTTAGATAAATAAGAATCTGTCACCACCTGTTAAGTAGATGACTTTAAAATACAGAGAACAAAACAAAGTTATAAAATCTAACTAGTCACCATTAGCCAAAAGGCTGTATTCAAAGCCTGGGAGTGTCAAAAGTGAAATCAGCAGACAGCATGTAAGGGTTACATCAAACCCAGGCTTCAGGAATATTGGCAAGTCTGCAGGAGCTCTGGTGGGGCAGGGGATGCCTTTCTCACATCCCAGGCATAACCCCCTGGTCGAAGCTGCCCCAACCTAACTTTTGTTTCAGTTGTTTTCTTCCGTGCTTGGGGTGGATTTTGTGGCCTCCCCTTAAGGGCAGAAGCCTGAGGTTTTGCCTGTATGACCAGCCAACTGTCAGCATTGTCTTCAGGCATAAACCATGGGCCTGTGATTGCTGGAGTGATCGGGGCTCGAAAGCCTCAGTATGACATCTGGGGCAACACAGTCAATGTGGCCAGCCGAATGGAGAGCACTGGGGAACTTGGGAAAATCCAGGTAAGAGCCCACTGGGGAAGCACATGGGAAGAGGGCTTGGGCTCCAGCTGCCACATCCCCAGGGGGAGGGTGCATGCTGATCCCTGCAGCTCTCTGTCCCTTCCACAACAGGGCCCCTCCTGCCTCTGAAGACATAGGGTTCTTTTCCTTTTCAGGTTACTGAGGAGACATGCACCATCCTCCAGGGCCTAGGTTACTCTTGTGAATGTCGTGGGCTAATTAACGTCAAAGGCAAAGGTGAACTTAGGACTTACTTTGTCTGTACAGACACTGCCAAGTTTCAAGGGCTGGGGCTGAACTGAGGGTTTCTGCTGGGCTCAGAACAAGCTGGGAAGCTGGTTTCCTTCCCTGAAGCAAGCCCAGGAGAAGACAGCCCCACGTCAGTGACAAAGGCACTCAGAGGGCGTGGCCATCGCCACCTCTGGGCAGGTGGCTGTGTGGGGCTCCTCTGGACTTGGGCTAGAGGATTTGTTGGACCTGCACATCCGACCTTGGTGAGAGGTGACTACTGAGCGCTGATACACAGTGGCAGCCAGAATCTCTGATGGTGGAAAGGGCTCATGGGTGCAACCGCTGTACTTGTTACCTTGAGATCTTTGCTCCCTGAGGTACTGTGGAGGCGTCTTAGAACACGACCAAAACAGACATCCACCTCAGTGGCCCGTGAGCATGTCCAGGGAGCATGTCCAGGCGCGGCCTGCTCAGTGGGCGCAGAGGCAGACTGTGCTGACTGCATGCAGGTGCCCTTCTCCCTAGCAGGCTGGGCTGGGGGATTCTGTTTCTCACATAGGCATTCTGGCAAATGGAACTGGAAAGGATTTTACATCTGTAATGGTTTCTAACAGTAGAGAGAGAGAAAGATGAACATCATTACTTCTTGTTGTCTCTGGCCTGTGTTTGTCTTAAATGGAGACATTAGTAATGGGGTTTTGTTCTTTCTGATGACTTCTTAGGACACTAGACAGTCTCTTCCTCCAGTGTATTCTTTGCCTTTCTAGCCACAGACAGGTGAGCGGCACTGCTGTGAGGGTGGAGTCTGAGGCCTGTGGCTCACAGTGAGAAGGGCAGGGGCAGTGTGGCCACAGTGCTAAACTAGGTGACTGAGGCAGCACTCGGGTCAGGTTCTGTATGTGAAAGCCTGGAGGTAAGTGGCGACCTCCTAGCTCTGCCCTGACTGCTCAGGCAGTTTTGAGCCCCCTGCAATCTTCCAAGTATCTGTAAATGGTTTCAAACATTAGAGAAAAGATGAACATGCATTACATTCCAAGTATGTCTTTCAATTTTACTGGACAGGAATGGAATCTACAGGGAACTTGAACCACCTGTTCGTACTTCCTTCCTAGTTTTTAGTCTTTGCTGCTAACTCTGGAGAGCTTAAAACTAGAAGGACCCACTCTGTGTGAGCACGTGTGAAGGTTCCTGTACTTGGGAAGCTGGTCCTCTTACAAGTGCCGATGTTCTTGTTTTAAATCCAAATGCGTCAAGGCAGATACAAAGCCAGGCGGTAAGACGGCCCCTCACCCTGCTTCAGACTCCACAGGGAATGGGAAGATGCCAGCCTGTTTCAAGGTGCTACCAAGCTACGCATTCTTTTTCTGAACTGATGTCACAGCAGGAAGTTACACCAGTGGTCTTGTCAGCAGAGTGTCCCCAGGATTCCTAATACAACATGCCTCCCTGTGTAGCAGGGATTCTTAGCCAGACATTGCCCATGAAGTTACACAGAAAACCCTGCACCCAAGAGTCTCCAAAGACCACGGAGGGCTGCAGACTGTGACTGACATGTCCTGGTCCTTGTCTACCTGGACTCAGGAGGTCCTGAGAAGGGTTGCTATCCTAGATTTGTCAGCTCAGGGAGGTGGGTTGACCGATCTGCGTGAAGGTGCCAGGTGCAGCGGCCCTGCTGTGCTGCCTGTTAACTGGAGGTCAGTCTTGAGAGCTTGCTATGTAAAGGAATTTAATGGTAAAAATGCTGATAAGGGAAATAAGCCTCACTTATCTGCCCTTTTCATACACCTTTTCACATAAAGAGCTGATTTCAGTGAGTACACTACTGAAATCTGTGCTCTCAAAATCTAGGGGCACCCAGGCTCCCGGGGGCTCCCCTGAGAAGTCAGGAAGGTTCTGTTGCTGATGTGACACAGGTGGGTCAGGGCACAGGCTGCTGAAGTTGGCGTGTTTTGTTTCTACCCCTGCAGTTATTTAAGTTGCCTTTTTCTTCAGTGACAGAAATCCCAGTTGGGAGATTTAAAAGATGATTGGTTACCATTCATCTGTTTTTCTTTATTTCCAACCAAAGCACTGTGCTCAGATAGGAGTATTTTTTTAAGATTTTAGTTATCAGTATTTAGGTCACAGTGCGTAACAGACCATAATAATCACCTGCAGTTAGTTTTTTACAAATCTGTTTTCAAATTATCAAGTAAATTTTTCACAGATATTGTTTTATGAAAGAAATAAGTATTTTCTAACAATGACCTTCTCTATGGGTCAAGGACTTAAAATTTCCCCTACAGTGGCCACTGATTGGCAAATGTAATACCTAAAGTTTTCTGGTTTACTTATTAAGAAAATTTCCTAATAGAAAAGATGATCATTAACCACTGTATACTTTATGTATATAATAGGTCAGCGTACAGAAAACATACAAGTAACTAGAGTTTATTCTGTATACTGAGATCTAGAATGTGTTTCAAAATGCTGTGACCCGTCTGTATACAGTACCAGTGTTTAGCTGCTTTTTATACATTAAATTAGAAATTTAGAAAACCTCAATGTTGTGAATTTAAATCTCTTCTTGGTCTTGAGGAATTTACCCAAGCAGATCTGGCTGCCCCCTAAATTACACAGGGTGGCCCTTGTATTTTAGAGATTAGATCCTAAAAAGATTTGGTAAAAATATATTTGAACTTTTAAGTCTCAGCATAACTAATTTTCCTTCACTCTACCCCCCGCCCCCAATAGCTTCTTGCCTGGGTGCTCACAGGATGATTCTGTATAAACATCTTAGAACTTAAATTTGTTCACTGGACTAGGCTATATCCATCCTGAATTTTTCCCTGCGTTTTATTTTAAACAGGAAAAGTTATTCATTTTAGCACCATGATTAGTGATAAGAAGGGACACGTCTCAGGGTCTCCAACGTAAATAACTAAACTTCTCGTGCGTATTTCAGATGAAGAACTGTAGATGGGACACAGACTTTCATTTGAACTCACAATTCCCTAATGTACTCAAGGATGATTTGGTTTATCTTACTTGGCGTATTCCTTTGCTATAGTTCTACATTAACTCTTTAAAAAAATGGAAAAAACAATACCAGACATATTATAGCACTATAAACTCTTAGCTTTTTTTTTTTGGGGGGGGGGCTGGAGGGACCTAATTATCCTACCCAAGACCATCGTTCCCATCAGGCATGCAGAGGGCACAACCAAACCACTGCACTGGAAAGTTGTTGTGTATTTGTATAAGCTGAGAGACCTGCTGGGAGGGACCCCATGTAACGTTTCTCAGTCGTGGTCCTGACATGGAAGGAGGAAGTACAGGGTGAACGCAACACCCCCAACCTAAATTCCTTCTTCATAAGGGTCATTTTTTCTAAATAGCAAGAGGAGAGCTGGTAAGTTTGAAATATAATTTCTTCAGTGGGGAATATGGCAAATGTGAGAAATGAATGATTCTATTATTTGGGGGCTTTGCTTCTCTTCCTGGGTGAGCTTGAGAAAGGCCGTTTTGCTCCTTGAGCAGCTCCTTCTCAGGGTAGCCGGGGGAAAGGGCGCGGGTGGCTCACTGATAAACAGACTCCTCTCAGAGTCTCAGGTTCAGCTTTATTACCTAATGTAAGTCTAATCTCTGGAACACTAAAATTGACTGTTCCAAAGTTTAATTAAAAACACAATTTACAAATATTTAATATCTTCTGAAAAGCATTTCCAAGAATGAAAAAAATATGTACATAATATATAATTAAATACCAGCTAGCTTCAGATCCCATCAGGGCCACCCTCAGCAACATCAGCCTTTTTAGGTTCTTCAAAATCTGAAAGAGAAAGATACCAATTTCATTCAGCATTTTTTCCCTTTTAATTAGAAAAGATAAGACAAAGCTCTTATCCTGGGGAGTAACTGTGCGTTATTCACCACACCCACGGGCAGGGCCAGGTGAGCAGGAGGTAATTACTGCAGCTTTCTGGCAAATGTTGAGATCTTTATTCTTTGGACATTATAGAAAGAAAACCAAAAGTAGCTATATATATCAATAACAGAGACAAATTCTATCAAATGTTATTTGAAAGAAGAGGATGGATGTTCCTTCTACAATCATAGCTTTCTCTGTCTGCAGGTTCCATACTTGCAGATTCAAACTATGACTGTTTTGGTATCATTTTAAATTTTTTTCCCCCTAACATGTTCTATTTACAGTGTTTACCCTGTAATAGGCATAGGTAAGTATACAGGAGGATGAGGTTCTATGCAACTATGCCATTTTATATCAGGGACTTGAATACCCACGGATTTTGGTATTGTTATGTTTTAGAAACAACCCCAGCAGATGCTGAGAGATGACTGCCCTCAAAGGGCCTTTTACTCTTGCAGAGAAACAGAGCACGTACCTTCTGTTAAATCTACAAAGTTGTTTTCTACCACCGGGGAAGGAATGGAAATCCCCATTGCTTTCCGAACTCCATACATGCTTACGATGTCACCTGGAGTTACTTGCTGTGCAAGTTCTTTAAGATTATTGGTCACTTGTTCAGCTAAAAGAACAAAAAATAGTTCCATGTATTGAAAAGTCATTCCAGTAGATATTTTTTTAAAAACCCAAAAGGATAGCAAAGAAAATCAACAATTAAACTGTCCCTGGCATGCATTTCAGCATTCCTTTCCAGGGGCCTCGCTGCTGTCCTCAGAAGTGTTTCCCTTTCAGCACGACCTGATTCTCCTCTGACAGGAGGTGCAACATACCGAGATGCATTTCTTTATATGAGGGACCCAAGAGACAGATCATATTGGGAGGGGGTCTGGTGCTCAAACGCTCGTTCTGGGCTTCCTGGAGCTCCCTGAGCAATCTGGTGGTCTCGTCAAGTTTCTTCTGGAACACTTCAGCTTCTGGGTGGTAAGAAAAAGAACAAAGAAAACACTGGAGTAACCCCCCCGCAATGGCATCCACGCCATGGTTTACATTCATTAACGTGGTTAGCCAAGGTTCTCCCAGGGTGAACGGCACATTAACCGGAACTAACGTGACAGTAATCTTGACAGAAACACTTCATCATGTAGGCAGGCAAAGACTGGAGACACTCACCTTCAGAGTCAAAGACTTCAACTGGAGCGCCAAAGCTTGTCACTGCTTGGAGTGCCGTGAGCCTGTCCTGAGTACTCGAGTCCAGACGTCCTGCTGACTCTATTTCTGTAATCTGCTTCAAAAACAAGAAGGCAATTATTTGAGCTTGCTCAGCCATGATAGTGCTAACTAGAAAATATTAAAATTGTTTATAAGCAAAGTTATTCTACCTATTTACTTTGGGGTCTTAATTTTGATGCTTACATAAAAGGTCTTTTGAGAACACCTTTAAAATGCTATTTCCAAATCTTGGCAAAAAAAGTGTCCATAAATTCATGCTTGTCTGTAATGTACTGATATGTCTTAGACAACGTGTGTCCTTTG
This sequence comes from Galago senegalensis, assembly GCA_963575145.1. Taxonomy (NCBI): domain Eukaryota; kingdom Metazoa; phylum Chordata; class Mammalia; order Primates; family Galagidae; genus Galago; species Galago senegalensis. The sequence goes on from CAUYTI010067900.1 coordinate 7,536, forward strand.
TTTCATATGGAAACCATTCTAAAGATAAAACAAGAGCCCTATTACCGCCTAAATGATGAAGAGCTTTTGGTGATCATGACAATGGATGTTTCTGCTCACACTGTCCACATACTTGCATTCCTACGGTAGATCTGTAACATGAGATGCTTCCTGGGTCTCCTCCAGGCTCCAAAACTAGTATCAGTATTGCACAGGAGAAGAAGAGGTGAGTTTTATTTTTGTTGTAAGACACAGTTTTGTATCTACCTGGATGGAGTTAGAATGTTCTCCTTAGTAAAGTAAGGGAAAGCAAGCACAAAAATCAGTAGATGAACAACTACAGGCCCACCTGAGAAAAACAATTATATTCCTGTGGGGTGAGGGGGGTATGGGGGCCTAGATCAGCTCCTGCCTAATGGGCACAATGTAGGGGTATGTGGCACAGCTCCTGGGTGAAGGACTCGACTACAACCCGAGATGCTACCTAACAAATGCAAACAGTGGGTCCTTATATAATCCGGGGGAAAAAGTACTAATGCCTGAATCGTGAAAATAAGTAAGGCTTTTCTCATTTAGTCCTTCTAGCTCAGTATCCATATAAATATTTCTTATAAAGAATAAAATATAATTACAAACCAGAACTTTGAACTCAGCACCTCCGATTAACTTCTCATCTAAGGTACCTGTTGTCAAATAAAGTGTTTAAATAAAAAGAATAAAACAATCACCTCCATTTCCTTTGCTGTGTTAAGTGTCCTCACGTGACCTTCTTCTTCAGGAAAACAACTCTGTATGAAAACACATGCAAAGGCAAATTACCAAGGAAAATACTATCAAGACTTTAATGGCACCAGAAAAGGAATAAGAATATGGACTCTGGGAATATGATTTTTTAAACTGAAATGAATGTAATTATTAGCATTTCAGAGTATTATGAGTTGGGGTCTTTGTAACTAATTTTAAAAGCTATATGCATGTTTAAGAAGGTATTTTGGTAACTAGTATATAAATACCTAAATAAATGGAGTCTGTTTTCAACAGCAGGTAAATCTCTGACAAGGAAAAGACAGGAAGGACCTCTAGGGACTACTTGGCATTAACATAGCAATGTTCTCCCACAGGGAAGGACTAAGGCTGCAGACAGTGCAGGAGTGCCCACCACCCTGCTCTTCAGAGGCCACGCACATATATGTCAACAGACACCAACCACTAATCAATTCTTCCTTTTCTTCTTTTTTTTTTTTTTAAAAGACAAGGTCTTGCTACAGCTCCCTGACTAGAGTGTAGTGAGGTCAGCCTAGCTCACAGCAATCTCAAACTCCTGTGCTCAAGAGTTGCTCCTGTCTCAGCCTCCCAAACAGAAGGGACAAGTGCCTGCCACCATACCCAGCTAATTTTTTAATTTTTAGTAGAGATAGGGTTTTGCTCTTCCTCAGGTTAGTCTTGAACTCTTGGCCCCAAGTGATTCTCTTGCCATGACCTTTCAAATCTCTAGGATTACAGGTGCAAGCCACCAAACAACGGCCCCAATTTCTAAAAATGATAAAACTTCTTTTTCTAAGATAATTTTTAGGAGTAATTTGATACTGCTGGATCAAAAGAAACTTTACTTTTTGAAACACGCTGCTAATATTCACCAAATGAAAAATATTCAATTTTAGTTAGACCACTAATTAATCCAGCTTAATTAATAGGAAAGTATAAAAATTTTAAATTGACATAAAGTTTAGTATTTTTTAGGTTATGTGAAGAAAGCAGTTCATGTGCTAGACTTTTATAGCAGTCATCACTGAACCTGACCTACAGACCGACCTTAGCTGTGCTGACAGGTGACCAAGAGTACAAGGCACTGCAACCACAGCTATCATTACGGTTCTGACCTCCAAGAGATAAAGGCTTCCTCCAACTGTGGTAACAAGAACATAAGGAGATCAATTCTCCTCTACATCAGTAGGAATATTTTCTGGTTCTAATCTTTGAGTCAGGAGCTCAGATTATAAACTTTGTCTTGAACTGAACTAAATGTTCAGTGTTCACTTGTGACAATTTACAAGTGTTAAAAAGAGACAGCAACAAGGGAGCGTTTTACGTTTTGGCTGAGGCTCCTCCCCCTGTGCTGACTACATAATAAGGCAGAGGCCATGCCCTATCATTCTAGTCACCTTAGTTCCAGACAGTGAGCAAAACTTTCCTTTTCTGTGAGGGTACACAGCAGCTGCTGACTTGTTATAAACCCCATTTTTGATCCTGTACTCCCAGGATCTGGAGAGAATGCCCTCACACACCCTAGTGGCTGAGCTGCTCCCTTCCATTTACTGTCCTCCACCCACGGCCTCACCCAGCCAGGCCGTCTTTCAGGGGAATGGAGTTTGGCGGTCACACTGGTCAATCCCATGGTTTCACAACACTGAGTGACTAATCCTTGAGCACTCCTCTGGCAGCATTCTTACCGTCTCCGACTCCCGCAGTGTTCTGGAATGCCCTCCTTTTGTTAAGACATCCAGCAAACTATCTGCCATAACATACTGATAATCTTGGCAAGTGGCCAAAAACTCGTGGATGCTGAAAAAGAAGCAGGGCAGTCATTTCCACAGAAGTCATCTCCACGGCTTGATCTTCCCATCCAAACCAACTGTTTCCATTGGCTGCTCTTAGTCCATACACCACGATGTAAAAGTTTGTCTAGATGCTGTATTTACATGTTTTCCAGTGATTAATTTTTCAAAAGAAAAAGCAAGCAGTATCAAGAACACACTGAGAATGAAATGTCACTGAGGCCTTCCTAAAGAAATTAGGACCCAGGGCTGGGGAGTGCAGGACTCAGGCTTTGGTCCTCCCTACTCCGCCCCCTGCACTTGCTCCCGGGGGTGCCCTCATTCACCCGAGGACTCCCATGTGTCCTAAAACACCCAACGCGGTACATCCAGTGTGGACCACAATCTTTGGACAGCTCCTTTCTGATGTCTAATAAGTATCTCAAACTTAAAATATCCATTGCAGAAGTGTTGGAGCTTTTCCCCCAAACTAGTGTTCCAAACTCTCCCCCTTTTAGGGCCAGTCTGAAAACTGCAGAGTCGTTCTTGCCTTCCCGTCTCTCACATCCTACTTCAGTCAGTGAAGAAATCCTGACTCATTACTGACCCCTCTCAACATCTCAACTGCCCGTCCCAGGCCCAGTTCTCACCTCCCAATGTCTGTTCCTGCCCCTCTGGAGCCTGTTCCCCACTCAGCAGTCAGAATGATCCTTTTAAAATTACAAGCCAGACTGGGTTGCTCTTTTGCTCGTAATCCATCCGTAGTTCCCTATCTCCCTTGGAGTAAGACTCCAAGTTCTCACTAAGATGCTCTCCCACCTGTTCCTCTCCGACCATTTTCCCTGTCACTCTCCTGCTGTGCCTTCAGTGTGTCAGCCTCTGCAAGGCTACTTCATTGGCTAGAAATGTTCTAGATGGCAGCCCTGCTTGCTTCCTCACTTCCTTCAGTTTTTGTTCCACTTTCACTTTTGCAGTAAAGACTTCCCTCTGTTTAACCCCCACCCATCTCCCCATCCAGCACCACCATTTGACAGGAAGGTGTGGGTCTCTGATGGGATGTTCACTGAGGAATCCTAGCATCTCAATAATGCCTGGCACAACATGGAGATGCAATGCCCATTGTGGAAGGCACAGATACAATAACCTAGAAAGAATTCATTCAAGCAGGTAAAGTCTAAAACATATAAAATTGATATAAAACAATAGTCAACCTGACTTAAGGACCCCTGCCTTCTAAAAACCACCACCCAAAAAGCACACATGCTTACATGAAAGTGAACAGTCCCCCCTTGTCAGAAAACCACAGGACTAATTAATCAGAGGATTAAATTCTTTTACATAATGAAAGTTAACAAGGTACTAGTCCCAAGAGGGAATACCCAAGTTTAATGCCCCATCCTGAGGCAGAATACTCTTAAGTCAAGATTGACAGGGCTGAACATAGGGACCCACTTAAATAGAACCTTCCCGCCCAGGAAAGAACATCCTGCCCAGGACGGAAATGAATGTGCCAATCCCCACCCCCCGAACTCTGATATTCCCCCTGGCTTTAACCCACATGCTGACTTATTTTTCGAACTCAGCCTGCTCGCACCCAAGGGAATAAAGGCCATGTTGCTCACACAGAACCTGGACTCTGCTCCTTTCATTCATGTCTCAGAATAACCTCTCGTTTTTGGTCCTTAACCTCTCATTTTGGTGCCAAAATCTGGTTTGGGGAGAAGCCCCTTTGGGGGGGCTGAGATATCCCATTGATGTATCCCACTCCTAACTAGAGGGACACTTGTTCGAATGAGACAAAGGGAAACGGGGATCCCACTGACTCCCGCCCAGAATTCATCCATTACTCCTTTCTGAGCCTTGTAACTCCACTCCCAACATCTCTCTCCCTCTTTCTCTATTTCTAGGCCTTTAAATATTCGTATATAACCCCTCTCTCAGCTTTTTTTTTTTTTTTTTTTTAAAGAGACAGAGTCTCACTTTGTCGCCTTTGGGAGAGTGTTGTGAAATCAGAGCTCACAGCAACCTCTAGCTCCTGGGCTTAGGCGATTCTCTTGCCTCAGCCTCCTGAGTAGCTGGGAATACAGGCGCCCGCCACAATGCCCGGCTATTTTTTTGTTGCAGTTTGGCCAGGGCTGGGTTTGAATCCACCACCCTCGGTATATGGGGCCAGCGCCCCTCTCTCACTGAGCCACAGGTGCCGCCCCTCTCTTGGCCTTTTTAAACTTCTCTTCCCATTCTCCACTCTGGGCCAAAAACTCCAGTAGTCTGTGCCTCCTAAACCTGGCACTAGTCATGGACTAACCCCGGTGGGTCAGACTCACCTGTCCAGTGCCTTGTGGATGGAGATGCCCTGTCATGGGCCTAGACTACTCTTTTTGGGCTGGTTAAAGGTCCTTCAAGGGCACCTGGTCACCTCCCCGGCCCCAGCCACTTCCTTCCTCCTGCTCCTCTTAAGATCCTCTTTCATCCTCACCTTAACCTCATTTATTTTCTACCTCCAGTTTCTGATATGGGACCGCTCAGTCACGGATTCCCCCTTCTTCACCTCTGAGCTCCCTCTTAACTCACTCCAAGCCTCTATACCTCTATCCTGACCTTAAACCTAAACGCCTCATCTTTTTCTGTAATACTGCTTGGCCTATGTATAAACTAGACAATGATTCCCAATGGCCTGAAAACGGCACCTTCGACCTTTCAAGCCTCACTGACCTTGACAATTACTGTTGGAGACTGGGCAAATGGTTGGAAATCCC
>CAUYTI010067901.1:0-27581 GCA_963575145.1 Galago senegalensis
TGGCGGGCGCCTGTGGTCCCGGCTACTTGGGAGGCTGAGGCAGGAGACTCGCTTGAGCCCAGGAGTTGGAGGTTGCTGTGAGCTGTAATGCCATGGCACTCTACCCAGGGGGACAGCTTGAGGCTCTGTCTCAAAAATAAAAATAAATAAATAAATAAAAATAAAAGAAACATAACAATAGTGAAGGCACAAATTACCAAACCCTGTGGAGTACAGCAAAAGCAGTCTTAAGAGGGAAATCTATCCCAATAGATGCCTATATTTCATCAACAAACTCATGACCCATTTTACGGAATTGGACAAAGAACAATCTAATCCCAAATCCAGCAGAAGAAAGGAAAAACAAAATTAAACCAGAGATTAATGAAATTGAAAACAAAAGAATCATTCAGAAAATTAATGAAACAAAAAGTTGGTTTTTCAAAAATAAATAAATAAGATCAACATACCTGCAGCCAGATTAACTGAAAACAGAAAAGTAAAATATCAAAGAACTTCATTCAGAAACAATGAAGGGGAAATAAAAACATATGCCACATAGATATAAGAGATCATTTTTGAGTACTATAAGAAACTATGCCCAGAAATTTGACTATGTGGAGGAAATATATCAATACCTGGAATCTCACCCTCTCCTTAGACTTAATCAAGAAGAAATACATCTCTTGAATAGACCTATTCCAAGAACTGTGATCAAAGAAATACAAAAATTTCCCAACAAAAAAAAAGCCCTGGTCCAGATGGCTTCACACCAGAATTCTACCAAACCTTCAAAGAAGAGCTAGTACCCATACTTCAGAAATTATTCCCAAAAATTGAGAATGACGAACTCTTCCCCAACATGTTCTATGAAGCAAACATCACCCTGATAACAAAACCAGGAAAAGACCCAACTAAAAAGGAGAATTTTAGACCAATTTCACTAATGACTATAGATGCAAAAATTCTCGATAAACTCCTAGCCAATAGACTACAGCTTCTCATCAAAAAATTTGTACATTATGGGGCAGCACCTGTGGCTCAAAGGAGTAGGTCGCCAGCTCCATATACCAGAGGTGGTGGGTTCAAACCCAACCCTGGTCAAAATCTTAAAAAAAAAAAAAAATTCACACATTATGATCAAGTAGGTTTCAACCCAGGGATGCAAGGCTGGTTTAACATATGCAAGTTCATAAATGTAATTCACCATATCAGAAGAAGCAAAAACAAAGTTAATAGGATCCTCTCCATTGATGCAGAAAAACATTCAACAAAATTCAGTATGCTTTTCTAATTAGAACACTTATGAATTTAGTCATAGGGAGCACATTTCTCAATCTGATTGAAGCCATCTACAACAAACCCACAGCCAATATTAAACTGAATGGAGTAAAACGCAAAGCTTTTTCACTTAGAACTGGAATCAGACAAGATTGTCCTCTATCGCCACTACTATTCAACATAGTGCTGGAAGTCCTAGCAAATACAGTCAGGCAAGAGAAGGAAATAATGGGCCTCCAAATGGGCTCAGAGGAGGTCAAACACTCACTCACTCTTTTCCAATGACATGATCTTCTACTTAGAGAACTCCAAAGACTCAACCACAAGACTCCTGGAAGTGGTTAAAAAAATATAGCAATGTCTCAGGATATAAAAACAGTGTCCACAAATCAATAATCTTTGTTTATGCCAATAACAGCCAAGATAAGAAGCTAATCATGGACACATTCCCTTCTCCGTAGCTTCAAAGAAAATGAAATACCTAGGACTATACCTAACAAAAAAGGTAGAGGACCTCTATAAAGAAAACTACCGGGAGGATGAGTGGAGGGAGAGTAATTGGTGGGACCACACCTACAGTGCATCTTACAAGGGTGCATGTGAAATTTGCTAGGCATAGAATATAAATGTCTTAATACAATAATTAAGAAAATGCCATGAAGGCTATATTAACCAGTTTGATGAAAACATTTCAAATGTATATAAAACCAGCACATTGTACCCCATGATCACATGAATGTACATAGCTATGACTTAACAAAAAAAAGAAAGAAAGAAAGAAAGAAAGAAAGAAACAAAGAAAGAAAGAAAGAAAAGAAAACTACCTACAAAACCCTGAACAATGAAATAGCAGAAGATATTAATAAATGGGAGAACATACCATGCTTAGGGCTGGGAAGAATCAACATTATTAAAATGTCTATACTTCTGGGTAGCACCTGTAGCTCAAAGAAGTAGGGTGCTGGCCCCATATGCCAGAGATAGTGGGTTCAAACCCAGCTCTGGACAAAAATTACAAAAAAAAAAAAATGTCTATACTTCTCAAAGCAATCTACAGATGCAGTGTAATCCCCATTAAAATGCCAATGTTATGCTTTCAAGATACAGAAAAAATAATTCCTTGTTTTGTATGGAACCAGGAAAAAACCTGTATAGCTAAGGCAGTTCTTGGTAATGAAAACAAGGCTAAGGGTATTAGCCGACCAGATTTAGGCTGTACTACAAGGACACAGTGATCAAAATAGCATGGTATTGGCACAAAAGTAAAGACTTGGACATCTGGAATTGAATAGAAAACCATGAGATGAAACTAAAATCTTACAGCCACCTGATCTCTGATAAACTAAACAAGAACATACACTGGGGGAAAAAATCCCCATTCAATAAATGGTGCTTGGAGAACATGTAAAAGACTGGAACTAGACCCACACCTCTCACTACTTAACAAAAATTTATTCAAGATGGATAAAAGATTTTAATCTAAGGCATGAAACAATAAAAATCCACAAAGAAATTGTGTGAAAACACTTGAAGATATTGGCCTATGGAAAGATTTTATGAAGACTTCTGTAGCAATTGCAAAACAACAAAAATAAATAAAAGAGACTTAATTAAACTGAAAAGATTCTGTATAGCTAAGGAAACAACAACCAAAGCAAACAGACAAACTTCAGAATGGAAAAAGATATTTTTATATTATGAATCTGACCAAAATTTTTTAAGGAGGATCTATAAAGAACTGAAGTTAATCAACAAAAAAATGACCCAACAGTCCCATATATCACTGGGCAAGAAATATGAATGGAACTTTCTCTAAAGAAGACAGACAAATGGCTAACATACAAAAAAAATGCTCCTCATCCTTAATGATCAGAAATGCACATCAAAACAACCCCGAGATATCACCCTACCCTCAGTGAGAATGACCCACATCACAAAGTCTCAAAGATGCAGATGGATGTGGAGAAAATGGAACGCTTTGACATTGCTGGTGGGACTGCAAACTAATACAACCATTTTGGAAGGAAGTATGGAGTATCCTCAAAGAGCTCACCAGTGCTTCTCAACTTTCCTAATGCCACAGCCTTTAATACAGTTCCTATGGGTCGCAACCCACAGGTTGAGAACTGCTGAATTAGACCTTCCATTTGATCCTACAATTTCATTATTAGGTATATTCCCAGAAGAAAAAAAAATATTTTCATAATAAGGACATTTGCACTAGACTGTTTATCACAGCTCAATTTACAGTTGCCAAAATGTGGAAACAGCCTAAATGCCCACCAACCCAGGAATGGATTAACAAGCTGTGGTATGTGTATACCATGGAATATCATTCAGCCATTAAAAAGATAGAGACTTTATATCTTTTGTATTAACCTGGATGGAGGTGGAACACATTCTTCTTAGTAAAGCATCACAAGAATGGAGAAGTAAGAATCCAATTACTCAATTCTAATATGAGGGCAGTAGATGACCTAATACAAGTGGGAGGAATGAGCAAGTGAGGAGAGGGGAGGTGGATGGGGGGTCATGGTGTACAGCACATCTCTTGGGGGTTGGACACAATTATAAGAGGTACTCTATCTAACAAAGGCAATCAGTGTAACCTAATTATTTGTACCCTCAGTGAATGCCAAATGATAAAAAGAAAAAAAAGGAAAATAAAAGATTTTCTGCAGCCAAAAGGAAAAAAAAAAGTGTATATTCTTTGTAGTCACATTTTTCTCTCCTACCAGTAACCCATTCATCACCCCAAACAATATTTTGAAGATATGTTCTCAAACAGGGAGAGACAAGAAAATATGAATCATTTATTATTTTCTATTTTTTTCTTTCTTCTTCTTTTATTTTTCCTTTTTTTTTGATATGGATATCCGATTGTTCCAGGATCAGTTTGAAAATATTATCCTTTCTCCATTCTCTGTGGAATTACCTTGTATCCTTTGTTGAAAGAACAATTGTTCAAATATGCATACTATTTCAGAACTCTATTCTGTTTCACTGACCTGTGGGTGTCCCATGTCCTGACCACATTATCATGATTATTTACCTTTATAATATTGTAAAACTTGACATCCGGTGATGTAAATACTTCAATTTTGTTTCTCTTTAATTATTTTGGCCTTTCTGGGTCTTCCTATAAATCCTTAAATCACTTAGCATTTCTACCCAAACACAACAGAAACCAACAAACAAATAAAAACTCTTACTGGGATTTTAATTGCAATTGCATTGAATCTATAGGATCAACTTGGGAAGAATTGACATTTTAATAATATTGTGCTTTCTGATTCATAAAGAGTCATTTGTTTCAGTCTTTCTAATTTCTCTTTTGTGTACTATAATTTTCAGTGGACAGTTGGTCTTCTGTATTTGGGGGTCCACATCCTTGAATGTAACCAATTATGGATTGAAAATATTCAAAAAATAACAATATAACAATAAAAAATATAATAAAAATATAAACTATTTATATAGTATTTGCATTGCATTAGGTATTATAAGTAATCCAGAGAGGATTTATGATGTATGGGAGGATGTCCATGAAAGTCGTGAAACTAATCCCTATGTATACTAAGGGGAAATTGTTTATGTCATACCTATATTTTGGTAACTACATAAAATGTGTTGAGAAGTGTTCTCTTCTGTTTTCTAGAAGAGTTGTGTGGAGTTGGTATAATTTTTTCTTTTTAAAAACAAAGTCTCATTTTGTTGCCCATGCTAGAGTGCTGTGGCATCAGCCTGGCTCACGGGAACCTCAAGCTCTTGGGTCAAGCTATCCTCCTGCCTCAGTCTCCTAAGTAGTTGGGAATACAGATGTCCACCACAACACCTGACTAATTGTTTCTAGTTTTATTTTTTATTTTATTTTTTGCAGTTTTGAAAAAACTGAGTTTGAACCCGCCACCTCCAGCATATGGAGCCAGCACCCTACTCCTTTGAGCCACAGGTGCCGCCCTTTTTTTTTTTTTTTCTGCAGTTTTTGGCCAGGGCTGGGTTTGAACCCACCACCTCTGGCATATGGGGCCAGTGCCCTATTCCTTTGAGCCATAGGTGCCGCCTGTTTCTAGTTTTAGTAGAGATGGGATCTTGCTCTTATTCAGGTGGGTCTCAAACTCCGGAGCACAAGGGATCCTCCCATCTCAGCCTCCCAAAGGGTTAGGATTACAAGTGTGAGCCACCATGCCCAGCCAAGAGCTGGTTTTATTTATTCCTTTATTAGTAGAACTAAAAAATCAGAAAACTTCTTTTGTGAAATATCTGATATTAAATACTGTACAGGCCACATCATCTCTGTCACATCTATGCAATACTGCCACTGCAACGTCAAAGCAGTCATAGACAGGATGACCATGAATAGGCCTGGCTGTGTTCCTAAAACACTATGCATACGTGTACTGAAATCTGAATAATGTAACTTGCACATATCAGGAATTGTTCTTCCAGTTTTTTTCCCCAAACATTTGAAAGTATAAAAATAGATGGTGGGCCAGATATACCTTATGGGTCAGGGTTTGCCAACTCTTATATTCACTGCTGGAATCAGACTGAATCTGGAGTTTTCATATACCAAAGCTTTTAACTGTACATACAATTATTCAGTAGGTATAGGATTATTAAGGCTATCTACTTATTTTTTGAATAAGATTTGTACTTTGTATTTTCTAATTGTATTAAAATGTCAGTTATTTATTTTATTAGCCAGCAAGTCTTGATATAAAATTTTTAAGTATTTTCTTCATTTTTTCAATAATGCCTTTTTTTGAGCACATTAATAAAAAGTTCCTTCACATCATCCTACTTTATTGAATCAAAATTCTAGTTATTTAACTTATTTAGACTTCAATGCTCAGAGGAAGGGAGCATGATGCGATTAAAGTGCATGGGGATAGAGCCAAGAGGCTGAAGTTTTAGTGCTGGGAGCTGATGACTTTGGGAAAGTCATCAGATATGTACGGTACTTTTGATTCTTTTTTTTTTTTTCTTTTATTTCAGACTAATATGAGGGTACAATATTAGGTTCTATTATTTGTGTTTCTTAGGTAAAGTTCACATTGTTGTTGAACCCTTGTATCTTTTGTATTTACCTGGATGGAGATGAAGCACATTCTTCTTAGCGAAGTATCACAGGGGTCCTTTTTTTTTCTTATTTATTTATTTATTTATTTATTTTATTGAATGGTAACTATGTACATTAATGTGCTTCTGGGATATAGTGTGGGGTTTTCACATGCAATCCGAACTGCTTCCATCAAACTGGTACTTTTGATTCTTTATGCATAAAACGCAGGTGGACATTGGAAAAGGTGGTCACCTGGGGCTTCATCAGCTCTGACGTCTATGCTGCTGTTTCTGTACTTCTCCAGCAATACATTTGGAAACTGGACAAATACTATGGCGGAAGTAACACCGACCTCGCAGGTTGCTGAGAGGACTAAGTCATCTGGCCTCCAGTGAGCATTGTGTAAGTTCTACCCAGTACTTCATTCAGTCAAGTTTTGCTTGATTTTGTTATGTCCTTGTTCATCAATTTTTCATTTGTAAAATAAAGATGTGGGATTAAATTGATGAGACTGAATGCCCCACCACCAAAAACTACTTTAATTTTCCTCATTGAAAGAATTCACATGGTTAAAGATTCTATTTATCCCCCCCCAATACATGTTGAATGATAGTTTGGTTATTTTCTCCCATTAAAAAGATACTGACAAAGATGCATATACAAATCTTCCCCTCTGGTTTTCTCCCTTACGTTTAAGACCAGGATGTTCAGAGGTATCAGGAACAAGGTCTGAGGGAAGGCTTGTCCCATCCAGAGCGATCAGATGACGTTTCCCCTTCAGGATCATGAGAAAGGGTGTGGTAATTTCTTGTACCCCCAGACTAAGGGTAGCAGGAGAGGAATAACTTATCTAACAATGTTTTAAAAGGAGAAAACTATGTTTTCTGGATATCATGTGCAGACTGCAAATTTATGCTACTTATAAAAACTTTCACTTTTTCTAATTATAAAGATTAAAACCTCTTTGTTACATAAAAGTGTAGAAACATTGAAAACTTCAGTCGGAAACACCTACAGAGCTCGGACTGGTAACTTACATACACAGAGAGCCCTTGGGGAGTAGTGTGAAGTGGGATAATCCATGTCTGCAATGGAAAAGGTTGAGCAAATAAAACTGGGAAGAGCACAAACACGGTCCCGAGCTGTCAGCTGGTAACTGCTCATTTAAAACATCATAATTTCTTCCGTTGTAGACAACCGCTGTTAAAAATTTAATGTATGTGCTTTCAGTTCTTTACTTACATACACAAATGTTTAATTTTGCAACAAAAATGACATCCTAATGAACAATTTTATCTAGCTTAGTTCTCTTAATATAAGCACTTTTCAGGTCTTAAATAAGCTTTAAATATATGATATTAATGGCTGCACAGTTTTTAAAAATGATTTCCTTTCGGGGGGACAGTATGTTGTTCCCCTCAAAATGTGCTTGAACGTCAGAATAAACATCTGAAAGGCTTTGGGGGGATTTTGGTCCAAAATGATTACTCCTGTCCTTTTTCTCTGTGTGGACGCCTGATAGACAGATGATTTCTTGAGGCAGAAGGGTCTAGAACCCGAAGCATAGTCTGGCCTGAACTTGACGAAGTTGTGGCTTGCTTTCTGTTTACACACGGGTGATCACTGCTGGAAGGATACTACGCCGCATTTATGTTTTATTCCCAAACACTTAGTGTTCACTTAAAATATTTGATTTAAAAAATTGGGAATTAATCGAGGATGGAAAACAGCATTAAACCTGACAGGCTCTTGACATCACTTAGAATAACAATGTTCTGATAGCCACATGCCATAGTCCCCAAGTGAACCGCTTGCTTCCCATTTTCTTAGCAGAACCATTGCAGCAACCGCCAACCATTTGGTCTGAGGTTTTTCTCTTCCTGCTCCTTATCTGCTATTCATTATTCTGAAAACAGCTCCATGATTGTGACACTCTCTCATTCACTGACCATCAATGGTTCCTCACTGTTCACAGAATAAGGCTCACCTTGTATACATGGGCATTCAAGACACTTTATTTGAGGCTCCAAAGTGCCTTTGCAACCTCATTTTTCACGTCCTCCTTCATAAATTGTTGGCTATAGGCAAACCCACATAATATATATAAATAACTCTCATTTACTAACTGCCTGCCATATATTAAGTAGGTTACAAATATAATCCTGAGCACCTACAACAACTCCGAAAAGTACAATTATTATTTTTAGTTTGTATCCAAAGAAAATGAGACTCAGAGCTCATACGGGGAAAAGGTAAGATTTGAATCCCTTTGTTTTCCCAATTTTTTACTGTGGCAAAATACACATAACATAAAATGTACCTTCTTATCCATTTTAAGTGTATAGTCCAGAGTTATTAAATGCACCCATAGTATTATACAACCGTCACACCATTCCTCTCCATAAAACCAAAACTCCACCCTCATGCAACATAACTGCTTTTTCTCCCTCCAGCTCCTAGAAGTCACCATTCTATTTTCTGTGTCTGTAATTTTCACTATTCTTAGCTATGTTGTATAAGTGGAACTATACCGTATTTTCTTTTTGTGTCAGGCTTATTTCACTTATGTACTGTCCTCAAGATTCGCAGAATTCACAGATTCTCAGAATGTCCTTTGTTTTTCAAGGGAGTTCCACTTACATAAGTACTGTATTTTCTCTACTTACCCATTGATGGATATTTGGGTTGCTTCATGATTTTGGTTTTTATGAATAGTACTGCAATGCACATGGGTATATGTACAAGTATCTTCTTGAGACCCTGCTTTCTTTTTTTTTTTTTGATACAGAGCCTCAAGCTGTTCTCCTGGGTAGAGTGCCGTAGCATCACAGCTCACAGCAACCTCCAATTCCTGGGCTCAAGGGGGTCTCCTGCCTCCACCTCCCAAGTAGCTGGGACCACAGGCGCCTGCCACAACGCCCGGCTATTTTTTGGTTGCAGCTATCATTGTTTGGCGGGCCTGGGCTGGATTCGAACCTGCCACCTTAGGTGTATGTGGCTGGTGCCTCAGCCACTTAAGGCACAGGTGCCGAGCTGAGACCCTGCTTTCAGTCCTTTTGGTACAGATCCAGAAGGCCCCACTCTGCCCTTTTGCTTTGGATTTACAACTTGGAGGCTTCTAAATGTCTTTGGCTTTCCTGCATCTGAGCTTTCCCTTCTGCTGCCCAGCCTATCTGTCCTGTTGTGTTTGGGTTCCCTGCCTATTGAAATCCTATGCAATCCACAGGAGTCTAGGATTCATACTTGCCAATCCCTTGCACATAGAAAGTGATCACTAACAGGCATATAATTAGGTAAACGTTTGCTATAGCTCTGCTAAAACATCTTAAAGTGGTAGGAGGCACAAATGATGTCTTATTCTCCACACGGCCTACACACAGTAGACAGTTTAGAAAAAGGTTTTTAAACAAACGAAGGCCCCATACCCTATAACAAAAATATGCAGGGCCAAGTGCCTGCTGCCCAAGACCCCATGTCAGAAATGTATGTTTAGGCAGCAGGAACACACAAGCGGCAGGAGAGTACAAAAGTACACTGGAAAATTTTGCTAGTTGGGTCAATGCCAATTTGGCAAAAACAGGCCTGCTGCTTTTTCTCCAGGGTTCTTTCTCCCTGCATCACTTATTAATGCTAATTAGTCAAGGGTGTGCTGTGATGCAGAGCACTTGTGACCCGGTAAGGTTAGAAAGAGAGACTGTCATTTCTCAAAAGACCCATGAGAGGCAGCCAGAGGCAGGGATGGGGAAGGAGAGGAGGGGAAGAGGAACTTCTCTCCAAAGAATCGCACTAAAGTAAGTGCAAGTAAAAATAAATCCACATATAAAACAACTGTACAAATGTTAACAGTATTTTCACAGCTGGGTTTCTTTGCCTAAAATACTTAGCACGTACTTTAGAAAACTCCCTTCTAAACAGAAATGGTCTGAATGATCACAGAAGCTGAACTCTGACTTTGATCTTAATTTTTGCCCAGATAGGAATAAAAACAGTGGCTTCTTATAAGCAAAGACCTTAGTTGCCATGAATTCACACCAGGCTGTGGTTGGTGACCTTTATCTCACAGATGGGAAAACTGAGGTCGGGCTTAGTTTAGGAAGCCGGATTTGTAACAGTCAGCATGTTTATGTCCAGACTGGGACTCTGGATTTAGAACACTTTCGCCTGGAAAACACCAACTCTGTCTGTTTCCATGGCATTGCAAACACCCCACTCGAATAACTGCGCAGTCACTTATCATAGCGGGATTAGTGGTCTTCTCAAAGCATCTGCATTCACATTCCTGGTATTTATTTCCTGTAGATATTGGTTTCAAAGACTGATGCCATAGGACATGAATAATCACTGTGACTCATGCGAAGGGACTTTCCCCTTGGGAGTGCCACCCAAACAGCGAAGGCTGGACCCTGCTCATGGTAATGAAAATACACGTTTCATCTCCACCTGACTACGGCAGAGCTGTGCTGACAAATATGACAACTAAATAAAAATGATACAGTGAAGACGGGCAATTAGTGAAATACTGTGTTCATGATGTCATCTTTACTCATTTATTCAATAAATACTTAATGAGTGATGAGCCTTCTATCTGTCAGAGTACGAGCTGTTGAAGTATATAAGTAGAATTAGACTGGCTGTGTCTCAATAAATTGATAATCTAGCAGGCAACTTTCCTATAAACTATTGACATTTTTATAATTTAATTTTTTTTATGAAAGCAAAGGAGTCTGTAAAATTTACCGCCCCCCCCCAAAAAAAATACTTGGTAAGAAAACAGTAAACACAAATAATTATTTCTCTTGGTCATGTTACAAAAGCATTCCTTGTGCTTCCAGCCCCCTGGTGACCAGTGCTTCCTCACCCCTGAGTTTCTGTGATAACTATCACATCACATCTCCGTCTGCTTTCCCTGCCTGGGCGGTGGTCTGGGTGGCAGGGCCCTTGGTTGGCTCATCTTTGCACCCACAGTGCCTCCTATGTGCCTCGCACCTCCCAGATCTGTTGAGTGTAACTAAATCATCAGTTCAGTAAAAGATGCAGTTGACAACAAACTGTGAATATAAAAATCAAATAGAAATGCATTGGTTTTTTTTTTTTTTAATTATTGTTTTCTAAATTATCATTTAGTAAAATTGACTTTTTTTTATCTTTTTTCCTGTGGATTTTAACATATGTATAGACTTGTATAATCACAACAATGAGAATACAGAACAGTTCCATCACTACCCCCCAAGCTCCCCCATGTCATCTCTTTATAGTCCCCCACCTCCTTTGACCGTAGTCCCTGACAGTCACTGACGTCTTCACCATCATTATGCTTTTGTTCTTTGAAACTGGCTCTTTTGATCAGTGCAGTGTCTGAGTTAGTCGTTCATTCACTAAAGGACATTTGAGTTGTTTCCAGTTTGGATCTACCACAAATAGCTTCTCTGACTATGTGACTAATTACAAAAGTTTTGAGATACAAAAAAATCAGGAAACATAAAATTTACACAGACAGAAACAAAATGAAGCCCTCCCAGAAACGCCAACAAGCCCTGCAAGTTGAAAGTGGCACGGGTGAATCAGAAAGGACGCTGTCTACTGTGTTCCTTGGAAGTGAAAAGTGAAATAATGGACCATAACACAGACTGTCTCAAAACTTTTGTAGTAACCCACATATTTTTGTATCAATTTTCATGTGAACATAACATTTCCATTTCTCTGAGCGAATGTCCAGGAGTGGGCTTGCCAATTCATATGGTAAGTGTATATTTGACTTTATAAAGAAACTGCCAACGTATTTTCCAAAGTGGCTGTGCTAGTCTCCAATCACAGCAGCAACGTGTGTGAATTCTGCTTACTCAGCATCCTTGTCAACACTTGGCATTGTCGGCTTTTTTTTTTTTAATTTTAGACATGCTAATAGTTTTAGCTCATTATGGTTTAAGTTCACATTACCTGAATGGCTTGTGGCGTTGAGCAACTTTTCTTGTACTTTACTTGATGGTTCCCCATTTTCCAAGGTTTGGTTTACTGCAGTTTCAGTTACCTGCAGTCAACTACAATCTGAAAATATTCGATGGAAAATTCCAGTAGTAACAATTCATAGGTTTTAAATTGTTCACTTGAGCACATGACAAAATCTTGTGTCATCTCTGCTCTGTGGAATGTGGGTCATCCTTTTGCCCAGCTTATCCCCATCGTATACACTGTTAGTCACTTAATAGTCATCTCAGTTATCAGGTCACCTGATGGGACTGATCTCTCATCATATAGGCATTTTATCACCTCACATCATCACAAGAAGAAAGGTGAGTACAGTACAATAAGATATTTTGAGAGAGAGACAGACTATAATCACATAACCTTCATTAAAGTACATAGTTATAGTTGTATTTTATTACTAGTTATTGTTATTAGTCCCTTATAAATTAAACTTTACCAGTATACAATATAAGAAAAACATAGTGAACGTGGGGTTCAGCGCCATCTATGGTTTCAGGCACCCACTGGGGGTCCTGGAACATTTCCCCATGGATGAGGGAAGATGGCAATATCTTCCTTGGTGAAGCATCTGTCCATAACTTTTGTTCACTTTTAATTGGCTTGATTCCTTACTGTTGAGATTTTAGAGTTTGATATGTAATTTGGATGCAAATTCTCTGTCAAATATGAGATTTGAAAATATTTTTCTTAAACTATGGCTTTTTTATTCTCTTGACAGTGATTTAACAGAGCCAAAGTTTTTAGTTTTGATAAAAATACACTTTTCTTTTATGGATCATGCTTTTGGTATCATTTCTAACTCTGTCTAATTCCATATCATGGAGATGTTCTCCTTTTTTCTTCTAAAAGTTTTATAGTTTTATGATGAATGCATTGACTTTTAATGAACAAGGGAAATGAATTAAATGAAAGAAAATCTCCTCAGTTGTATGGTCAGTCCTATTGATTCCTGGGAATGATACGAGACTTCTGGACAGGACCACAGGTCTATAAATGACCTGCATATCTTTCAACACATACAGGCAGGACCACAGTCTGTTTTTACCACTTAAAATTAAAGAAAAACTTCATAAACAAGTTTTTTTGTATGTGTTAGATTTATATGGTGACAACACCTGATCTGAACAAATGTGACCCCACTTATAGTCTTCATTTATCCTTCTTAATGTGAACACTACTCATTCTGTTACAGAGCTCTTCATGTCTTAAATTAGGGATTCTATTCCAGTCCCTATTATTCAGGAATATGAACTGTCTCTATCATCTGAAAAATTCTGAATCCTGAAACACTTTTCATAGTCACTTCAGGGAACATCTTCAAATGCCCACTAATTCTTGTGAGAAGTTCTCAGTGATGAGACAGAAGATGGAGTGAGATCATTACATGCACCACTTCATGCAACATAAATGAATGTGATTCTCTTGAGATGAAGGATATATTTTTTCCATTCTCCTTTCTGATGATAAATAAAAATACAGATGAGTCATACCTAAATATAAAAGCAGTCTTTAACTTTCACATTATGGAGGGGATATGTGTGTGCGAGAGAGAGAGAGAGACAGAGACAGAGACAGAGACCACTTGTGAGTTAGAAACAGGATGGGAGACCACCACTAAACATAAGCATGGACACCATGGACACTTACTTGCCAGGACTGGGATGCTGCATGTGACCATTAAGACCAACCAGAAAAGGAGCAGGAAACAGGATGTGTGTGGCATGATGGAAGCGATCTGCGCACTGTGCCTGGCAAACACCAAGAACAGTCAGACAAAGGCCATTCTGACCACAATATCTTGTCATTTCAGGTGTGACAGTGCCTATAATTGTATCATAAGGAATTCATCCCATTAGTTTAAGGTATATCTTCTTCTGAAATAGCTTAAGAGAAAATGGAGGAGTCTCTGGCACTGGACTATGTCACTTTATCTGATGCTTAGATCAATGAAAAGACCTACTATGTCTTCTGATCTGTCCTTCTTCTTCAATTACTGCTGCAAAAATATGATGTGATTCCATTCCCATCTGAAACCAAGTGTATCCTGAGAAATTTCAGGAACTATTCTCTATCAGCTTCCAGAAGCTTATCTCAAGACTTGAATAGACTAGGAACGACAAGAAAGGGATTTCTGGCTTTCCCTTTCTTTCAGTTATGTATCTTGGTCTTGCAGAGTTCAATTTGGAGAAAAGCAATTAGACATTAGGCAGGGTCGGTTCAGGGGCATGGCCATATTTAGCAGCTCAAGTTGCTTGTTTTTGTGGTGCCAGAGAAATCAACACTTCTTTTTCTTCTCAAAAGAAAGCAGATGCTTATTATCCTAACAGAGGAAGTGCAGAAATTTTGAGGTGGAGATTAAACCTTTATTTCCAAACACTGAGGCTCCTGTTCAACTTCTTGGTTAATATATTTTAGTAACTTTTAAAAAATTAACATGTTACGTTGGTAGGCTTTCTAAATAATTTAGAGAACTTGTGACCTGAAGCTTTCATGGAGTTGATGTAACCGTTCTGGAAACCTCTTGACTTGAACTTGAGACTCACTTACACACAGCTGCAGTATGTCTACCGCCAACAGCACGTCTGTACCCAGAAAGCAGGGGGGAAATTGGGGGGGAAAGCAAAACAAAACAAAATACATCCTCAAAGAAAGTTAGGCCTTTCCTGGGCTGCAGTTCTACATATTGACCACCAGGTGTCTATCTTCGCACAAGCAGCCTTGCTTAAATGATGGTGAACTACTTGATTATGGCATTATTTTTTAAATCAAAGCAAATTTCTAGTACAATGAACACAAATGACCAAATTTAAAGTGAGGTTAAAAGCCAAGCTAAAGAATTTACAATTTCTCATCAAAATAATCAATTGCATCTTGTCCTGGTTCTTCTAAAGTTGTTTGAGAGAACAAATTGGGGCAACAATTGGACAATGGATTCGGACAATAATGAGACAAAAAAAAGTGTTCTCTTCCTAAATCTCACCATCTTGGTTTATAAAATTCAAGGTTCTTAGCAAATGAGTTTGGAAAATAAGTTTATGCTCACAAGAACATTTATTTTGGTAAAAATAGGCAAATTACATTTTAAACTGTCTTCTGTACTCTATAGTTAACTTTGTGGTTCAGTCTCTACATTAGCTTGCTTTTGAATTTCAATCCTAAGCCATAAAACAGTTGTGGCTCAAAGGAGTGGGGTGCCGGCCCCATATACTGGAAGTGATGGGTTCAAACCCAGCCCCTACCAAAATCTGCAAAAAAAAAAAAAAAAAAAAAATCTCTACAAGGAAGTATAGAATAAGGTTTGATTTCTATTTTCCAAGAATTAGGAGTAACTTTAATAGGATTAGATAACTCTAACAAGATTTGGAATGGATATTTTGTGCATTTGTTTGATCCTAGGGAAGAAGTATTGCTCTTGTGGTCTGCAAAGAAAAAGCAGCAGATTAAGCAGTCTCTGAGATATTTCGTGATATCTCTCATCCTACTTTTGTTTTTCATTTGTTTTGTTTTGTTATTTCTCCAAATTGTTACAAGTTTAGAAGTCTTCTCTTTTCATTTTCCTACTTGCCCAAATACAGAAGTTCCTAAGAGTTCTAGTTATGATTTTTTACACTTTAAACTAAAGTATACATAGATATGACTTAAAAAAAAAATCAACTAGTACAGAAGACATTCTTTAAGAGAAAGATCTGTTCTGTCTTCTTCAGCCTTTTAGTGAGGCCTGAGGTGGAACAAAGCAAACATACATCCAAGCACTGTGTCGAGCTTGAAAACCTCCTTTGGTAATTGTTATTAATGTTTATTTCTTTTTGTTTATTGTTTTTGATACCTTCAGGGCATTAATATCAGTTTCTCCAGCAACCATATTTACCAAGCTATTTATAGGATGGTACTCTCACCAATGCTGGCTTGCCATTTCTGGTCTTGCAAATATTTATAGATATATTTACTAAAGCTCAGTTTGTTTGTATATTTTGTGCTCCTTGACACTATAGCTTTTAATACATTTGTTTATGCATTAATTTAATCACTTTTTTTGTTACTCATTGTAAACTTCATACTGTGAATGAAATAAAAATAACTGGGAACCAGTTGGTATTCTCAAAAAGCTATTGAACCAGTGAAAAGAATTGTATAAGTTAATTCCTAAATACATTTCTGAATCCTACTGAATAAAATGGAAATATGTTATGCAGCTTGCATGTGTGGTATAGAGCAAATTTCTGGTTTATGTCATGTAACATGTTTTCAACATATAATTGTTATGTTTAAAGAGCTTTGACACTGAAATACACAAATAATGAGTCACACTGCAGCAAAGGACAAACACAGTGGTGATCTACATGTTTACATAAAATTACCATCCAAATTATTCTCAATGTTACTTCATGTTACTTCTTTAAACTTCCTGTTGCCTTCTCTGTGAGCAGAGAGGTAAGGATTGCCATACCCATTCTATAAAAAGAAAAATAGAAATTCACCTTGCAAAATTATTTTCACTTGGCTTCAGTTGTCTGGATATAATTATTTTACTTTTTATTATTATATTTAAGTCATTACATCTGTTTCCAAAATGTTCTGAAATGGAAGAATTAACAGGAAATAAGTTCTGCAACTGAAACTCCTTTCTCTCCAAGCATAGCATTCATGGTGATGAATGAATGTAGGAAAAGAAATAAAAGCAGCACAAAACTGGAAGCAAAACCTCTAAATGCTTAGGTTAACTTTAGCTAGAATGAAATGGAGAGGAACCATCTTTCTGTTTCCTCTGAAAACCATTCTTTAAAATCTCAGAGTATAACTTATAGCAACAGAAAAAAAGCCAAATAAATGGATTTTTCATCAGGCAAGATAAAATAGTAGAAAGAAAAAAAAATTTATTTTGAGGATGTAAAATCTTGTTCAGTTACTGTAAAACCCAGCAGGGTACCATCCTGCTTTGTAACACTATGAGAAGAATAAGCCTGATTAAGCAGGAAAGGGCCCTATGGAGTTTGTACAAGATAAATTTAGGATCAAGGAAGTTCTCTGTACCCTTTCACTTACTTGCTAAACTCTGACTATTGTGCTGACTATAAACTTTTGGGTTCATTGCTACTTTCCCCTTAAGGTTTTCATTCATGTATTCATTCACTTAACGTTTACTGAATGTTGCATGGGTGTGTAAATAAACAGATATGGGTCTTACCATTAAGAGGTCCCTTGTCCAATGGGGTAGGAATAGATTCCCCAACTCATCAAAACTACCAAATTATTGAAACATAATAATGTGAAAACAATTTTAGCAGTGTAGAGAGTTGATACTGACTACCACACATAAGGAGACATTTACAATTGTTCATACAGTATAACTGGCTTTTATACAGCCATTAGGTAGTAGAAGCCATTTTGGGGAAAAATGAAGATCATGGGGAAAAAAGGCAGTGTATAATTATACACTTAAGGATGAAAGACAGAACAATGTGGCTGGAGAATGTGCACATGGAACAAAATAACAAGAGATGAGAGTTGACATGGCAAATAGAAATTAGGTTATGATAGTTCTTGACACCATTGCAAGGAGAAAAAAAACATATGTAATAGCTACATTTAGAGAATGCTTTACAATTAAAACCCTGCATCATAAAAGTTTTATCACTTAGGGCTCTTCAAGTTGTAAGTAACTGAACACCCAGCCCAGTTTAAGCAGAATTTATTGATTTGAATAAAGGAGGAAGCCTATGGGTAGACTTCAGGCACAGCTTAAACTCAGTGACTAACTGGCATCACCAAGATCTACATTTTTGTTTGTTCCAGGGAGGCTCCGTGTTTAGGATCTTGATGGCAATGCCTGACCTTACCCTGCTGCCATGACCTCAAAAGCACATTACTGAGAGTAACATTAGAAATAGGGTAGAATAAGAAGCCTCCAAAACTCTTTTTTCCCATGGAAATACTGATTTGATAGCAATGTATGAACCAGTTACCCTCATTTAAAAAATCCAGAAACCAGTTAAGAATTTCCTGTACCTCAGCTGAATGCATAATCAGCCACATGAAAGCTAGCAGAAAAATTTATAAAATCCTGGCCCTATAGTCTTTTCCCCTGTCACAGCACCACAATATTGGGAGGAAACTCCTAGCTTCTGGTTTCTCCCTGAAGAGGAAAAGAGAAGTTTTGAATATACATCTAATGTTCTGACTTTTGGGGGAATGCCTGAACAACTGTTTTTTGTCTCACTTGTCTTGGAACACTGATGGGACCTTGTATACTCTAGATGCCTGGGGACCACTGAGAACAAAAAGGAGCTGGAGAGATGCCACTGCTTCAGACAGCATGTGGAAGAAAAGATAGAAGCTGATGAAGCTTAGCAGCTTCACACTGAGGACAAAAAGAGAAGAGTAGAGTATGCATACAAAACCTAGTTTTGCGGTGGTTTCCTTAGGTACTGGTTTCTGGCTAGCTCAGCTGGGGTACTGATGAAACCCAGCATACTCTAGATGCCTGAGAGATTCTGAGAATAAAAAAGAGCAGGGCAGCATGCTGCTCTTTCATAGGACCCATGGTACAGCATACAGACACCAGAGGGAGCAAAAGAGTATAAGCTCTTAAAAAACAGAAATCAGCAAATATCTATAATTAAGAACCTACATACAAAACTCAGAAAACACATCACAGGAAAGGTTCAAGAGGCCCTTAGAATCCTTAGCTAAGTTTAATGAGACTTAAAAATTCACTAAAGGTGTTCAACAGTAGACTTGATCAAGCAGAAGAATAAAATCAGTGAAGTTAAAGACAAGTCATTTGAAATTACCTAGTCAAAAAGCAATAATAATAATAATGCAAAATGAAGAAAACTTAAAGGATTCGAGCCAAATAATACATACATACATTATGGGAGTTCCAGGAAAGGAACAGGCAGAAAACTTACGTAAAGAAATAATATCAAAACACTTCCCAAATGTGGGAATGAAATGGATTCAAGAAATCCAACAGAGTCCAAATAGAATAAATCTAAAGAAGGCACCACTGAGACATGTTATTACCAAATTGTCCAAAGTCAAAGATGATGAATTTTGAAAATAGCAAGAGAAAAAATGACTTATTATGTACAAGGGAGTAATGTAAGAATATCAGCAAGAGCCTTAGTAGAAATCTTTCAGGCCATAAGGGAGTAGGATGATATATTCAAAGAGCTGAATGAAAAAAAAAACCTGGGCAGCACTCGTGGCTCAAAGGGGTAGGGTGCTGGCCCCATATGCCAGAGGCGGTGGGTTCAAACCACCACCAAAGCCCTGGCAAAAAATTGCACAAAAAGAAAAAAGAAGAAAAAACCTGTCAACTAAGAACATTATATTTGACAAAACTCCTTGTCAAAAATGAAGAAAAGATAATGACTTTTGTAGATAAACAAAATTTGAGAGAATTAATCATCCCTAGACCTGCCTTATAACAAGGACTAAAAGGAACCCTTGAAGTTGAGACAAAAAGATATTAAACATTAAAAGAAAAGTACATGATAATCCAAATCTTGCTGGTAAAGGAAAAAAAAAATATATATATATATAACAGAAATAATGTAAAAGTGGAATGTACATCACTTTTAATTTGGTGTGGAAGTCAAAAAGACAAAAACACCCTATGACTATAAAATACTTATTGATATAATTTAAAAGATGTATTTAAATATAGTGATATTAATAATATGACTGGGAGAGAAGTAGTATGTAGTTGTGTATATAATTGTTATTATTATTATTGCTCTCTGTATAGGTAATCAAGCTCTGATCGGCTTAAATTGCATTGTTATAACTATAAAATATGGGGAATATGGCCAGCTGGTAGCAACCCTCAACAGAGGCTCCTGACTAGAGGGAGAAAAACTGGACTGAATCGAACTCTAGGAAGCCAAAGGTGGGGAGCTAAGCCAAGAAAGAAGTTCAGCAAGTTGTAACTCCAAAGAAGAACATTCAAGTAAACAAATTACAGGTACAAAGGCTACAGGATGGGAAACCCTTGGTTCAGGCTATGACTGGTGGGATAGTAGGACAAGGTGCAGAACTCCAGGCTCTGATGGCACCCAAAGTGGGAGAGTGGTTGTCCTATGTGGACTGAGTTCGGTGGGCAGGGCTGGTCCCCAGTCCCTGCTAGGCTGGTAAGCAGAGGCTTACTAAGTGAGGACTGAAACCTGCAGGCAGGCTGTGATGCCCTGAGTCCAAAAGAGCTTGCAAAAAGAAGCTTGCCAGGCAGTGGACTGTGACTGGCAGGTAGGCATGGAACCCAGACTCCAGCTGGTTTGGTAAGCAAAGTCTAGCTGGGTATGGACTGAGACAAGCGGGGGCATGGCCCCTGGCTCGAACTGGGCCTGTGGACTCCAGTCCAACAGTGTGGACTGAGTCTGGTGGGTGGAGGTATGGACCCTTGGCTCCAATTGTGCTGTTGGAGATCCTTGAATCCATCTCTGTTGAGCAGGGTTTGCACTGACTGAGACAATTTAATTGGAACTCATGTCTGGGGCTATCTACTGGGGAAATCCTGAGGTTGACCTTCAAAGTTCTGTAGTGGAAAAGAGCTAAAGGGTGGGGGCTGGATGCTGCAGCTATTTGTATCTCTTCACAGTGAAGACTTAACCCTAATACTGTGGCTTCTTAGGATAGGGTAGAGGTTGTCTGATATCAAAAGAGAGCTGGCTTGTGCTATCTCACCAAGTAGGTCCTCAGAGTCTCTGGCCAAAACTCTGAAAAGAGCCTTTGTAAGGTTGTCAGAGATAAGCCACAATTACAAAGCCTAGCACTTTGGTAAGGGGCTATCTCTACTACCTGGGAGCCCCAATTCAATCTCACCCTACCAGTTCTAATAACTAAACAAAGGAGGGTAAACATGGTGTGGACCCAACAGAAGAACTCTGGCAACATGAATAACCAGAGTAGATCAACCCCCCCCCCCAGGAAATGACAAAGGAGATACAACTGAAGATGCCATGCATAGACGAATGGCAGCAATGTCAGAAATTGAATTCAGAATATGGATGGCAAATAAGATAAATGGAATGGAAGAAAAGGTAGGAATTGAATTCCAAATATTGCCACAAGAAATAAATGAATACAAAGACAATGTCACCAAATAGATGGACATAATGAGAGAGGAGAGAGCAGAGCTCAAGGAATTGAAAAAGGTAGTTGAGGAGCTCTGAACTACAGTAGAATCCCTCAATAATAGATAGAGTTGACCAGGTAGAAGAAAGGATCTCTGAAACTGAAGACAAAGCTTTTGAATGTTCCCAAATGCTCAAAGAGGCAGACAAATGAAGAGCAAAAACTGATCATTCCCTGAGAGAGTTATGGATCAATTCAAAAGATCAAACATTCATTTTATAGGAATTCTCAAAGAAAAAAAGGATGGTCCTAACAGTACAGATGCTCTACTCCAAGAAATCTTGGAAGAGAATTTCCCAAGCATTGCAAGAGATACAGAACTTCAGATAGTAGACATTTTCAGAACCCCAGCAAGACTCAATCCAAGAATCTCATCTTACCTTAAAGGATAAAAATAGACTTAGGGTGAAGGGATGGACTTCTAAGATATAGGCAAAGGGAAACCAGAAAAAAGCAGAGGTTGAAATTTTAATTGTAGATACAATTGGCTTTAAACCAACAAAGATAAAGAAAGGTAAGAATGGTAACTACATACTTGTCAAGGGAAACACTCAACATGAAGAGATCTTGATAACTAACATTTGTGCCTCCAGCCAAATGCTCCTCAATTTATAACACAAACCCTAATGGATGTGAACAACTTGATATCTTCCTGCACGATAATAGTTGGAGATTTTAACACCCCTTTGACAGTTTTGGATAGGTCCTTCAAGAAGAAACTAAACAAAGAAATGTTAGACTTAAACCTGACCCTAGAACACATAGAATTTATAGACCTCTACAGAATATTTCATCCTAATAAAACTGAATATACATTCATCTCATTAGCCAATGGATCATCCTCCAAAATAGATGATATCATATGACACAAGCCTAACCTCAGCAAAGTTAAAAGAATAGAAATTATTCCTGGTATCTTCTTGGATGACCATGGAATAAAAGTTGAACTCAACATACTCAAACAAAGTTGTAGAAATTAATCTTAGGCTGAAAGATAACTGGGTCAAAGACAAGATTAAGAAGAAAATCACCAAATTTTTGGAACAAAATGATAATGAAAACATAAATCAAAACCTGTGGGATACTGCAAAGGCAGTTGTAAGAGGAAAATTTATAGCATTGGAATCCTTCATCAAGAAAACAGAAAGAGAGGATGTTAACAACTTAATGGATCATTTCAAGCAATTGGAAAAGGAAGAACATTCCAATCCAAAACCCAGCAGAAGAAAAGAAATAACCAAAATTAGGGCAGAATTAAATGTAATTGAAAACAAAAAAATCATTCAGAAGATCAATGAAACTAAATGTTGGTTTTTTGAAACAATCAACAAAATTGATAAACCTTTTGGCCAACCTAACCAGAAATAGAAAAGTAAAATCTCTAATATCATCTATCAGAAATTATAAAGGAGAAATAACAGACACCTCAGAAATTCAAAAAACCTCTATGTTACTGTAAAAATCTCTATTCCCAGAAATATGAAAATCTGAAGGAAATGGACCAATATCTAGAAGCATGCCACCTTCCTGGACTCAACCAAAAAGAATTAAAAATCTTGAATAGACCTATATAACCAACTAAAATGGTATCAACAATACAAAATCTCCCTAAAAAGAAAAGTCCAGGACCAGGTGGCTTCACATCAGAATTCTACCGAACCTTTCAAGAGGAACTAGTACCTATATTATACAACCTTTTCCAAAGCATAGAAAAAGAAAAAATACTTCCCAACACATTCTATGAAGCAAATATTACACTGATCCCCAAACCAGGAAAGGATCCAACAAAGAAAGAAAATTATAGACCAATATTGTTAATGAATATCGATACAAAAATATTTTGACATATATAAGACATGAATAAGATCTTAGCAAAGAGAATTCAACAACACGTCAAAAAAATTATACACCATGATCAAGTTGGTTTTATTCCAGGGTTATAGGGTTGGTTCAACATACGTAAATCTATAAATATAATATGTCATATCAATAAAATAAAAAACAAAGACCATATGATTCTCTCAATTGATGCAGAAAAAGCCTATGATAATATCCAGCATCCTTTTATGATCAGAATACTTAAGAAAATAGGCATAGAAAGGACATTTCTTAAACTGATAGAGGCCATCTACAGCAAACCCACAGCCAATATCATATTGAATGGTGTAAATTGAAAACATTTACTCAGATCAGGAATGAGGCAAGGATGCCCACTGTCTCCACCACAATTCAACATAATGGTAATTAGCCATAGTAATTAGCCATAGCAATTAGGCAAGAGAAGGCAATCAAGGGTATCCAAATAGGGTCAGAGGGGATCAAACTCTCATTCTTCACTGAAGATATGATCCTGTACCTAGAAAATCCCAGAGACTCAACTTCAAAACTCTTAGAAGTGATCAAGGAGTACAGCAGGGTCTCAGGATACAAAATCAATACTTACAAATCAGTAGCTTTTATATATGCCAACAACAGTCAAACTGAAAATAAATCAAGGACTCTATTTCTTTTACAGTAGTGCCAAAGAAGATGAAATATCTGGGAATTTACCTAACAAAGGATATGAAAGATCTCTATAAAGAGAACTATGAAACTCTGAGAAAAGAAATAGCTAAAGATGTTAACAAATGGAAAAAAATACCATGCTCATGGCTGGGAAGAATCAACATTATTAAAATGTCCATACTACAATTTAATGCAATCCTTGTTAAAGCACCATTGTCATACTTTAAAGAACTGGAAAAAATAGTACTGCACTTTATATGGAATCAGAAAAAAACTTGAATAGCTAATATATTACTCAGAAATAAGAACAAATCAGGAAGTATTACATTACCAGACTTAAGGCTATACTATAAATCTACAATGATCAAAATAGCATGGTACTGGCACAAAAACAGAGTGGTAGATTTATAGAAAAGAATAGAGAACAAAGAGATGAACCCAGCTACTTATCGTCATTTGATCTTCAACAAGCCTATCAAAAATATTCAGTAGGAGAAAGACTCCCTATTTAACAAATGGTGCTGGGTGAACTGGCTGACAACCTGTAGAAGACTGAAACTGGAACCCCACCTTTCACAATTAACAAAAATTGATTCTCACTGGATAAAAGATATAAACTGAAGACATGAAATTATAAAAATACTAAAAGAGATTGCAGGGAAAACACTTGAAGAAATTGGCCTGGAAGACTATTTTAAATTGGCCAGAGGACTCCCTGGGAAATTGAAGGAACACCAAAACTACACTACTGGGATCTGATCAAACTAAAAAGCTTTTGCACAGTCAAGAGCACAGTAAGTAAAGCAAATGAACAGCCTTCAAAATGGGAGGAGATTTTTGCAGGTTATGCTTCTGACAAAGGTCTGATAACTAGAATCTACAGAGTAATCAATAAGAAAAGAACAGATAACCCCATTTCAATGTGGGCAAGAGACTTGAACAGAAACTTCTCTGATGAAGTCAGGTGTATGGCCTACAGACACATGAGAAAATGCTCATCATCCTTAATCATCAGAGAAATGCAAATCAAAACCACTTTGAGATATCATCATCTAACTCCAGTAAGATTACCCACATCACAAAATCCCAAAACTATAGATGTTGGTGTGGATGAGAAGGGAACACTTATACACCGCTGGTGGGAATGTGAGCTAATACAACATTTTTGGAAATAAGTTTGGAGAACACTCAAGGAATTAAAAGTAGGCCTACCATTCAGTCCTGCAATTCCTCTACTAGGTATATACCCAGATGCTAAAAAATTGTTTTACAACAAAGACATTTGCACCAGAATGTTTATTGCAGCCCAATTTATAATAGCCCAGATATGAAAATAGCCCAAGTGCCCATCAACCCATGAATGGATTAATAAATTGTGGTATATGTACACCATGGAATACTAAGCAGTCATAAAAAAGATGGAAAGTTCACATCTTTTATGTTTACTTGGATGGAGCTGGAACATATTCTTCTTAGTAAAGTATCCCAAGCAAAGAAATTGAAAAAAAGGATCCAATGTACTCAATACTACTATGAAATCAATATGTAATGACTTACACATTCATATGAATGGCAAAACATAACTATAGTCCAGAAAATAGAAGGGAAGAGGAGAGAGAGGAGAGGGGAGGGGGGATTTGGGAAGAGGGAGGATATTTGGGGGGACCTCACCTAATGTGTATGATGTAATTGTACATTTCAAAACTATTAAGAAATGAATATAATTGTCATGGATGTGTTACTTAGTTCAATGTAAGCATTTCACATTGTGTATCAAGGTAGTACATTGAACCCCATATATGCATCAGTATACAAAGTTATGATTTAATAAAAAAATAAAATAACTATAAAATATTTTATGTAAGCACCTTGATAGCCAAAGGAAATACCTATGAAGGTACATGAAAGAAAATAAGAAGGGAACAAAAGGATATCATTACAAAAATCAATAAAACACAAAGGAAGACAGTGATGAGTAAATAGGGACAAAGAAGCTATCAGACAGAAAGCAACTAACAAAATAGTAATAGTAAGTCTTTCTCTATCAATAATTATACATTAAATGAAAATGAAGGCTCGGCGCCTGTGATTCAAGTGGCTAAGGCACCAGCCATATACACCCAAGGTGGCGGGTTCAAATCCAGCCCAGGCCCACCAAACAACAATGACGGCTGCAACCAAAAAAAAATAAAATATATAGCTGGGTGTTATGGTGGGTGCCTGTGGTCCCAGCTACTTGGGAGGCTGAGGCAGGAGACTTGCTTGAGCCCAGGAGTTGGAGGTTGCTGTGAGCTGAGATGCCACAGCACTCTACCCAGGGGCCCTTGAGGCTCTATCTCAAAAAAAAAAAGAAAGAAAGAAAGAAAGAAAGAAAGAAAGAAAGAAAGAAAGAAAGAAAGAAAGAAAGAAAGAAAATGAAATCCCTAATGGAAAGTATACACATGAACAAGCAATGGGCCAAAAAAAATCAAAAGGGAAATTAGAATATATCATGAGACAAATGAAAATGAAAACACAACATATCAAAACATACAAGGTCAGACAATAAAGTTCACAAACTCATCCTAGGAAAAGTACTACATACCACCTTGCTGAATTTCACTACTGTCACTTTCAAAGTACTCTCCTTGGACAGTTATGCACTGATGCCAGTGCCTAGTCACCATTCAAAGCATGTTTCTATTAAGAGTTTACAAATTTAATTGCCAAACCTCAACTACATCTCTGATGGGCATTCCAGTAAAAAAGTTTCAAAACTGCTTTTAAGAGTGGACTAGGTACAAGCATCAATGAATAGCTTCCCAAGGGCAGTACTTTGAAAGTGATTGTAGTGATATTCAGCAATGAGGTATGTAGCACTTTTTCTAGGATGAGTTCACAAACTTAATGCTTCAACCTCATCTATAATGTGGTAAAAGCAGCACTTAGAGGGAAGTGTATGGCAATAAATGCCAGCAGTGAAAAAGATCTCAAATAAGCAATCCAGGTTTACATCCCAAAGAACTAGAAAAAGAAGAGGAAATTATGCCCAAAGTTAGTAAAAGGAAGCAAATAACAGAGATTAAAACAAATAAACAAAATTGGGAATAGAAGTGAAATGAAGAGCTAGGTTTTGGAAAAGATAAGCAAAATGGACAAACATTTACCTGGACTAAGAAAATGAGAAAAGACTCAAACAGAATCAGAAATGAAAGAAGATACATTTTTCTGATGCCCCAGCTATAAAAAGAATCACAGGAGACTATTATGAACAATTATATGCTAAAAAGTTGGGCAACCTAGAAAAAAATAGAAAAATTCCTAGAAACATATAACCCACCAAGACTTAGTCATGAAGAAATAAGAAAATGTGAAAAGATCAAAAAGAATGAGATTGAATCAGAAATTTAAAACCTCCCATTAATCCCAGGACCAGATGTTTTTGGATATGAATTTTACAAAACATTTAAAGAAGAATTATTACCTATTCTTCTCCAACTTCTCCAAAAAAAAAAAAAAAAAAAAAGAAAGAAAGAAAGAAAAGATTAACAATAAGGAACACATCCAAAGACACTTTATTAGAAAAGTGCTACTTGGACACTAAATATAGAAAAAGAAAAAAGATAATAAAACTATAGAGCAACATGTCTAATAA
>CAUYTI010067903.1:0-23199 GCA_963575145.1 Galago senegalensis
TGGCGGGCACCTGTAGTCCCAGCTACTTGGGAGGCTGAGGCGGGAGACTCGCTTGAGCCCAGAAGTTGGAGGTTGCTGTGAGTGTGATGCCATGGCACTCTACCCAGGGGGATAGCTTGAGGCTCCGTCTCAAAAAAAAAAGAGAATCATCATGATTAGGCCAGTACAGTGGCATACTCCTGTAATACTAGCACTCTGGGAGGCTGACATGAGAGGATTACTTGAACTCAGGAGTTTGGAGACCAGCCAGATCAAAAGTGAGAACACATTTCTTAAAAACATAAAATAGTAATACAAATTAACTGGGCTTGATGATGCACACCTGTAGTCTCAGCTACTCAGGAGGCTGAACCAGGAGATTAGCTTGAGCCCAGGAGTTTCAGGTTGTGGTGAGCTGAGATGATACTACTACACTCTAGCCTGGGTGATGCAGTATGACTCTGACTCAAAAATAAAACAAAACAAAACAAAAATAGCCAAGAATCATCATGATTAGAAATCTGAAAAAAGTAACATATTAGCAAGAAAAGTTACAAGTCACTTGCCCAAAATTTTTGTTCTAGAAAGGTGAAGTGATGCAATTCTAAGGCTTTTCCTTCTCTCTCCAGCCTTATGAATTCTCTTGTAGGATATAGGATTAAGTTTTTTTTTTGTTTTTTTTTTGAGACAGAGCCTCAAGCTATCCCCCTGGGTAGAGTGCCATGGCTTCACAGCTCATAGCAACCTCCAACTCTCTGGCTCAAGTGAGTCTCCTGCCTCAGCCTCCCAAGTAGCTGGGACCACAGGCGCCCGCCACAACGCCCAGCTATTTTTTGGTTGCAGCCGTCATTGTTGTTTGGTGGGTCTGGGCTGGGGATTCGAACCTGCCACCTTAGGTGTACGTGGCTGGCACCTTAGCTGGTTGAGCTATAGGCGCTGAGCCAGGATTAAGTTTTTGAAGTTTGTGTCTCAAAGACAAAATTCTTTGCAAGACTAAATGACTAAATATTGACACATTGATAGCTGGGATAATTGTTCCTCTCTTTAATTGATAATCTTTTTTGTTTGCTTTTATTAAATCATAACTGTGTACATTGATGTATTTATGGGGTTCAGTGTACTGATTTGATATACAATGTGAAATGCTTACATTGAACTGATTAACACATTCATCACAATTATACTCTTTTCTTAATAGTTTT
Source organism: Galago senegalensis (assembly GCA_963575145.1). Classification (NCBI taxonomy): domain Eukaryota; kingdom Metazoa; phylum Chordata; class Mammalia; order Primates; family Galagidae; genus Galago; species Galago senegalensis. The sequence continues at coordinate 1,182 of CAUYTI010067903.1, forward strand.
GAGATGTACTGTTACATCATGCCCATTAGGTGAGGTCCCCCCAAATACCCTCCCTCCTCCTGCCCCCCCCTTCTACTTTCTGGACTATAGCTATGTTTACCATTCATATGAATGTGTAGGTGATTATATATTGATTTCATAGGAGTATTGAGTACATTGGATACTTTTTTTTCCATTCTTGAGATACTTTACTAAGAAGAATATGTTCCAGCTCCATCCAGGTAAACATAAAAGATGTGAAGTCTCCATCCTTTCATGACTGCATAATATTCCATGGTGTACATGTACCACAATTTGTTAATCCATTCATGGTCAATGGCAACTTGGGCTGTTTCCATGTCTTGGCAAGTATGAATTGGGCTGCAATAAACATTCTGGTGCAAATGTATTTCTTATAGTAATTTTTGATCATCTGGGTATATACCTAGTAGAGGAATTGCAGGATTGAACCATAGGTCTATTTTTAGTTCCTTGAGTATTCTCCAAACTTCTTTCCAAAAAGGTCATATTAGCTTGCATTCCCACCAGCAGTGTAGAAGCATTCCCTTCTCTATGCATCCATGCCAACATCTGTAGTTTTGGGATTTTGTTATGTGGGCTAATCTCATTGTAGTTAGATGATATCTCAAAGTGGTTTTGATTTGCATTTCTGTGATGATTAAAGATGATGAGCATTTTTTCATGTGTTTGTAGGCCATGTGCCTGTCTTCATTAGAGAAGTTTCTGTTCAACTCTCTTGCCCACATAGAAATGGGGTTATTGGCTCGGCACCTGTGGCTCAAGTGGCTAAGGCTCCAGCCACATACATCTAAGGTGGTGGGTTCGAATCCAGCCTGGAACCGCCAAACAACAATGATGGCTGCAACCAAAAAAATAGCCAGGGGTTGTGGCAGGCACCTGTGGTCCCAGCTACTTGGGAGGCTGAGACAGGAGACTCACTTTAACCCAGGAGTTGGAGGTTGCTGTGAGCTGTGAAGCCACGGTACTCTACCCAGGGGGATAGCTTGAGGCTCTGTCTCAAAAAAGAAAGAAAGAAAGAAAGAAAGAAAGAAAGAAAGAAAGAAAGAAAGAAAGAAAGAAAGAAAGAAAGTTATTTATTCTTTTCTTATTGATTAGTTTGAGTTCTCTGTAGATTTTAGTTATCAGACCTTTGTCAGAAGCATAACCTGGAAAAATCTTCTCCCATTCTGAAGGTTGTCTGTTTACTTTACTTACTATGCTCTTGGCTGTGCAAAAGCTTTTTAGTTTGATCAGATCCCAGTAATGAATTTTTGGTGTTGCTTCAATTGCCCATCCTCATAAAATATTCTCCCAAGCCAATTTCTTCACGTGTTTTCCCTGCACTCTCTTCTAGTATTTTTCTAGTTTTTTGTCTTAAGTTTAAATCTTTTATCCAGTGAGAATCAATTTTTGTTAATGTGAAAGGTGGAGATCCAGTTTCAGTCTTCTATAGGTTGCCAGCCAGTTCACCCAGCACCATGTGTTAAATAGGGAGTCTTTCCCCCACTGAATATTTTTAATAGCCTCCTCAAAGATCAAATGACAATAAGTAGCTGGGTTCATCTCTTGGTTCTCTATTCTATTCCATAAATCTACCTCTCTGTTTTTGTGCCAGTACCATGCTGTTTTGATCACTATAGATTTATAGTATAGCCTAAAGTCTGGTAATGTGATACCTCCTGATTTATTTTTAGGTCTTCATAATGTCTTGGCTCTTTATAGTTTTTTTCTGATTCTGTATAAAACAAAGCACTATTTTTTCAAGCTCTTTAAAGTATGACAATGGTGCTTTAATAGGGATTGCTAAATCTGTAGATTGCTTTGGGAAGTATGGACATTTTAACAATGTTGATTCTTCCCAGCCATGAACATGGCATGTTTTTCCATTTTTTTTAACATCTTCAGGCATTTCTTTTCTCAGAGTTTCATAGTTCTCTTTATAGAGATCTTTCACATCCTTTGTTAGGTAAATTCCCAGATATTTTGTCTTCTTTGGCACTACTGTAAAAGGAATAGAGTCCTTGACTATATTTTCAGCTTGAGTATTATAGGCATATATAAAAGCTACTGATTTGTAAGTATTGATTTTGTATTCTGAGATACTGCTGTATTCCTTGATCACTTCTAAGAGTCTTGTAGTTCAGTACCTGGGATTTTCCAGGTATAGGATCATATCATCAGCAAAAGTGAGAGTTTGGTCTCCTCTGACCCTATTCAGATACACTTGATCACCTTCTCTTGCCTGATTGAGATAGCTAAGACTTCCATTACTATGTTGAATAGCAGTGGAGACAAAGGGCATCCTTGCCTCTTTCCTGATCTGAGTGGAAATGTTTTCAAGTATACTCCATTCAATATGATATTGGCTTTGGGTTTGCTGTTAGATAGTCTCTATCAGTTTAAGAATGTCCCTTCTATGGTTATTTTCTTAAGTGTTCTGCTCATGAAAGGATGCTGGATATTATCAAAAGCTTTTTCGCACCAATTGAGAGAATCATATGGTCTTTGTTTTTTATTTTAATTATGTGACATATTATATTTATAGATTTGCATAAGTTGAACCAACCCTGGAATCTGGAATAAAACCAACTTGATTATGGTGTGTAATTTTTTTGATGTGTTGTTGAATTCTGTTTGCTAAGATCTTACTGAATATTTTTGCATCAATATTCATTCATGATATTAGTCTATAATTTTCTTTCTTTGTTGGATCCTTTTTTGGTTTGGGGATGAGGGTGATATTTGCTTCATAGAATCAGTTGGGAAGTATTCTTTCTTTTTCTATGCTTTGGAAAAGGTTGATAATACAAGTACTAGTTCCTCTTTAAAGGTTTGATAGAATTCAGATGTGGAGGCATCTGGGCTGAGATTATTCTTTTGGGGGATATTTCATATTGTTGATGCTATTTCAGTGATTGGTATAGGTGTTTTCAAGATTTCTAATTCTTTCTCATTGAGTCTAGGAAGGTGGCTTGCTTCCAGGTATTGGTCCATTTCCTTCAGGTTTTCATATTTCTGGGAATAGAATTTTTTGTAGTAATCATTTTTGAATTTTTGAGGTGTCTGTTATTTCTCCTTTATTTATTTATTTTTTTTGAGACAGAGCCTCAAGCTGTCCCCCTGGGTAGAGTGCCGTGGCATTACAGCTCACAGCAATCTCCAACTCCTGAGCTCTAGTGAGTCTCCTGCTTCAGCCTCCCAAGTAGCTAGGACCACAGGCGCCCGCCACAACACCCGGCTATTTTTTGGTTGCAGCCGTCATTGTTGTTTGGTGGGCCCGGGCTGGGGATTCGAACCCGCCACCTTAGGTGTACGTGGCTGGCGTCTTAGCAGGTTGAGCTATAGGTGCTGAGCCTCCTTTATTGTTTTTAATAGACAATATTAGAGATGAAACTTTTCTGTTTCTGGTTAGGTTGGCCAAAGGTTTTATCAATTTTATTAATCTTTTCAAAAAACCAACTTTTTATTTCATTGATCTTCTGAATGATTCTTTTGTTTTCAAATTCATTTAGTTCTGCCCTAATTTTGGTTTTCTTCTGCTGGTTTGGGGTTGGAATATTCTTCCTTTCCAGTTGCTTGAGATGATCCATTAAGTTGTTGTGTTCCTCTCTTTCTCTTCTCTTCATGAAGGCTTCCAATGCTATAAATTTCCCTTTTAGTACTGCCTTTGCAGTATCCTACAGGTTTTGATAATTTGTGTCTTCATTATCATTTAGTTCCAAAAATTTGGTGATTTCCTTCTTAATCTCATCTTTGACCTAGGTATCATTCAGCCTAAGATTATTTAGTTTCCATGACTTTGTTTGAGTATGAAGATTCCTATTGCTTTTGAGTTCAACTTTTATTCCATGGTCATCCAAGAAGATACAAGGAATAATTTCTATTCTTTTAAATTTTCTGAGGTTAGACTTGTGTCCTAGGATATCATCTATTTTGGAGGATGATCTGTGGACTGATGAGAAGAATGTATATTCAGTTTTACTAAGATGAAATGTTCTGTAATGGTCTGCAAAGTCCATTTGTTCTAGGGTCAGGTTTAAGTCTAATATTTCTTTGTTTAGTTTCTTCTTGGAGGATCTATCCAAAACTGTCAAAGGGTTGTTAAAATCTCCAACTATTATAGTGCAGGAAGATATTAAGTTGTTCATATCCATTAGGGTTTGCTTTATAAATTGAGGAGCATTCTGGTAGGATACATAAATGTTAATTATCAAAATCTCTTCATGTTTGGTGTTTCCCTTGACAAATATGTAGTGACCATCCTTACCCTTCTTTATCTTTGTTGGTTTAAAGCCAATTGCATCTGCAAATAAAATTACAACTGCTGCTTTTTTCTGGTTTCCATTTGCCTGTATTATACAACTCCATCCCTTCACCTTAATTCTATTTTTATCGGCTTGGCGCCTGTGGCTCAAGCGGCTAAGGCGCCAGCCACATAGACCTAAGGTGGCAGGTTCAAATCCCCAGCCCAGGCCTGCCAAACAACAATGATGGCTGCAACCAAAAAATGGCCAGGCACTGTGGCGGGCACCTGTCGTCTCAGCTACTTGGGAGGCTGAAGCAGGAGACTCACTTGAGCCCAGGAGTTGGAGGTTGCTGTGAGTGTGATGCCATGGCACTCTACCCAGGGGGATAGCTTGAGGCTCCATCTAAAAAAAAAAAAAAAAGTCTATTTTTATCCTTTAAAAGTAAGATAAGATTATTGTATACAGTCAATATCTGGTCTGAATTTATGTACCCAGTCAGCCAACCTGTGCCTCTTTATAAAACAATTTAAACCATTCACATTAATTGAGAAAATTGATTCACCTGGTAGAATTTTGGGTGTCATGTTTTTCAAATGTCCAGTGGACAATTTTAATCCTTTCACACTGTGGAAGTTGGGTTTTGTTCAAAAATTTCTGAGTGAGTTTACTTTGGTGGTAGAGCATTATGCTGGTCATTGTGGAGGATGGGTCTGAGAATATCCTAGAGAGCTGGTTTAGTTATGGCAAATTTCCTTAATATGTGTATGTCATTAAAGTATTTGATTTCTCCATCACAAATGAAACTCAGGTTAGCTGGATACAGGATCCTAGGCTGAAAGTCATTTTGTTTTAGGAGATTGAAGGTCAATGACCCTCCTCTTATAGCTTGAAAGGTTTTGGCTGAGAGATCTACAGTCATTCTGATATTTCTCCTTTTGTAGGTGATGCTTTTCTTACATCTGGCTGCTTACAGAATTTTCTTCTTCATCTTAACTTTGGCAAAGTTACTCACAATGTATCTATGAGATGCCTTACTTGTTTATAGTCTTCCTGGGGTTCTGAAACTGTCTACTATCTGAATTTCTGTATCTCTTGCCATGCTTGGGAAATTCTCCTACATAATGTCTTAGAGTAGAGCATCTATACCTTTAGGAATATCCTCTTCTCCTTCAGGAATTCCTCTAAGATGAATGTTTGATCTTTTGGACTGATGCTACAACTCTCTCAGAGAGTGATCGGTTTTTCCTCCCCATTTGTCTGCATCCTTGAGCATTTGGGAACATTCAAAAGCTTTGTCTTCAAGTTCAAAGATCCTTTCTTCAGCCTAGTCAACTCTATCACTGAGGGAGTCTACTGTATTTTGGAGCTCCTTGAATAACTTTTTCATTGTCTTGAGCTCTGCTATCTCTTTTCTCATTATGTACATATCTTTGGTGACTTTGTCTTTGAATTAGTTAATTTCTTGAGGCAACTTTAGAACTACTCTTTGGATTTCAATTTCTAACTTTTCTTTGATTCTATTCATCTTATTTGCCATCCATATTCTGAATTCAATTTCTGGCATTTCAGCCATTTGTCTATACATGGCATCTTCAGTTGTATCTCCTTTGTCATTCCTTGGTGGTGGTGGGGATTGATCTACTCTGGTTATTCATGCTGCCAGAGTTCTTCTGTTGGTTCTGCACCATGTTTATTTTCTACCATTTGGTTATTAGAACTGGTAGGATCAGATTGAATTCAGGTTCCCAGGTAGTAGAGATAATCAGCCCCTGACGAAAGTGCTAGGCTTTGTAATTGAGGCTTATCCCCTACAACCTTACAAAGGCCCCTTTCAGAGAAGGACTTACTTGGTGAGATAGCACAAGCTATCTTGGTTTTAATATCAGCCAACCTCTACCCTATCCTAAGAAGCCACAGTATTAGGTTCAAATCTCGACTGTGGAGAGATACAGACAGTTGCGATACCCCCACCCCCACCCTTAGTTCTTTTCTGCTACAGAACTTTAAAGGTCAATCTCAGAGTGTCCCTGGGTAAACAGCCCCAGACATGAGTTCCAATCAAATTGTCTCAGGCAGTACAAACTCTGATCAACAGAGAGGGATCCAACGGTCTCCAACAGCACAATTGGAGCTAGGGGACCATGCCCTGCCCACCAGCCTCAGTTCACATCCAGCAAGCCTCTGCTGGCTGGCCCAGATGGAGTCAGAGGACTATACCCAGCCTGCAGGTCTTAGTCCACACCAGGAGGTTTGCTGGCTCTGTTGGAGTCAGGGGACCATGCCCTTGCCCTCAGGTCTTAGTCCACACTTGGAAAGCTTATGCTTACCTGCCCACCTCAGGCCAGGGACCAGCCCCACCCACTGAACTCAGTCCACACCAGACAGCCACTCTCCCACTTGTGAGCATCATTGGAGCTGGGAGTTCTGCACCCCCTCCCACCAGACATAGCCCAAACTGAAGGTCAAGAACACCACTAGCTGGGCAAGGTCATAACCAAGGGACTGCTCCTCCTCCCATGGGATTTCCATTTCTTCCCACACTCTTTCTTCCTGAGTAGTCACTGATTCTGTCCTGATGTTTGGTGGTCCACACTATGCCCAGATCTCTCAGGAAAAGACTGAACACTCTATGCTTTGCAGGGGGCAGAACTTCAGACCACCATGCAAGGAGGGGAAGATAGAATGGGAGTTTGGAATTGTGGGGGGAAATATTTCTTCATTTTTATGCCTGGTGGGGTGGTGTCTAGGTTAATAAGTGGGACCTCCCTGGAGAAAGGGACCCAGTGTTTAGCGGCTCTCTCTAGTGAGGTAAAATGAGAGATCTTTTGTTCCCTGCTTGCTTACGGAGAGCCTGTCGTGGGCCTCCCCCTTAGGAGAGGGGTCTCTAATCAATAGGCTTTGTACTTGTAATTCCTTTTCTTTTCTTTTCCATTTTTTGAGACAGAGCCTCAAGCTGTCCCCCTGGGTAGAGTACTGTGGTATCACAGCTCACAGCAACCTCCAACTCCTGGGCTCAAGCAAGTCTCCTGCCTCCAACTCCCAAGTAGCTGGGATGACAGGTGCCCACCACAACACCTGGCTATTTTTTGGTTGCAGCCATCATTGTTGTTTGGCGGGCCTGGGCTGGATTTGAACCCACCACTTTAGGTGTATGTGGCTGGTGCCTTAGCCACTTGAGCCACAGGAACCGAGCCAATAATTTGTTTTCTTGAATGCTCTTCCTTGGAGTAACAGCTTGCTGAACTTCTTTCTTGGCTCAGCTCTCCACCTTTGGCTTCATAGAGTCTAATTCTATCCAGTTTTTCCCCCTCTGGTCAGGAGCCTCTGCTGAGAGTTGCTACTAGTTGGCTATCTTCTCAGAATTCCCTGTCGGTTCTCTGGTAATCTTAATTGGTGAGACACTTTAATCTTTTCTCTAACCACCCTAATTTTTAAATTTAGTTTAGGTGTTGGACAAGGCAATGGATACAATCTAAAAATTCAAAGAGTAACAACAGCAAAAGACTATATTTTACAGTTCTTCTTCCAACAAGAGTTCTTTCTTCCAAAAACTGAAAGGTAAAAGAAAACATGAACTGAAAAATCTGGGGTTTGTTTTAAATTAAGCTCAATGTCAAATCAGTATTTTGACCTCCCAGACCACCACTCTTTGTAACAAGATGCCATGCTGCTTTCTGGTTACCATCAAACTTGGTATCACTGGGGTTTGGATGCAAACCAGAAATAAATTAACCTTGTTATTCCAGTTTTGCCAAGGTATGTTCCGAAATATGTTTCAGGTCAGACTGTTCCCTTGCCTTTTGCTTTCTCACAAATGCTGAGCATGTTCCCAGGAATCCATCAAGGCTTTAAACTCACACATCTGGTAGGCATGTTCTCTTCCTCTGGGTCATTTCATCTTTTATTATATACTACCAATTCTAAAAATTCAGTGTGCATGAAAACCATGTAGGGGCTTGTAAATATGCACATGCCTAGGTTGTACCACCAAAGTGTAATTCAGTAAACTAGAATGGGACCCAGAAACATGTGGACTTAAAAATGCTTCAAGGGATTCTGACACAGAGGTTCTCTGGGATAGCACTATGAGAAACAATGCAAGAGTGGGAGCAATCTCTTTATTCAAAGCAATGTTTTGCTAAAATGAAGAAATGCCTAAAACTACAGACCTTTTCTGAAACAAAGAGCAAGCTTCCTTCATGGGTCTAAGAACCATAAACATTCATAATTCTATCCTAGGCTTTTGCCTCAAATTCTCCTCTGACTAACCGATTCTCTCCCCCTACCTTTCTTGGCCTCTCCTAGTTGAGAGCATTCACCAAGCCCAATCCGAGGCTTTCTTTTCTTACTGCAGCAAATAAAATTCTTGGTCTTGCTCACCTATTTCACTCCTTAAAATTATTTATTCTCTCATTTACTGAACAGATATTTATGAACATACACTGAGTTGTAGATGCAGGACCTACATGGACAGTGTCCATTCCAACAATTCAGACAAATTGCTGAATTCAAATTTATCAAATGAGTTCTTCCACCGATTCTGCAGATGGCACCAGCATGCTCTCACCCAGGCCTTAAAATTTCATAGTATCTTTGGTTATCTCTTTGCTTGGCCCCTGATATGTAATTAGTTGCTGATTCCTATTGATTATATCATTGAAATTTTTCTCCCTATCTTTCTATTCTCACTGCCACTACCTAGCCAGAGACCTCGTTTTCTCAGGCCTAGTTTTCTAAAATAGTCTCCTCATCTTTTCTTTCTCCTTTAACAGTGCAATACATAGAGTCCTGAAATATGTACCCTGAAATGTTGCCTTCACTGTGAAAAGCTATAGGTAAAGTAGAAGACACACTGTGTGCCATGGTCAATGTCAGTTAACAACTTTGGCTCAATATCTGATGTATAAAATAAATTGCACATCTCAAATGTGATGAGAATTAAATTAGATAATACGTAGTTTATCTAATATGAAGTTGCTTTATGAACTATCAATCACTAAACAAACATGATTTGTGATAATCATCAGGCCACTTTGTTACATAGCAAATGTCCCAACATATTCTTCATCAGCTTCACTCTTATTTCCCTGGTTTTTGAGGTCTCAAGATATAATACCTGTATGATACCTCAGCTTATTTCCATCAGTAACTTGACCTACAGACTCCATTCCAAGTGGACTGGGTCATCCTCTCTGGCTCTGGGAACACAGCTCTCTAATTTCTATTTCATAGGTTGTTTTGTAATTTTGTTTTGTTTTGTTTTTTGCCTCTGTCTTGACTAGATTTTATTTTCAGTGCTCTTCCCTCAAACCCAACTCAATTTCTATCTCCTTGATGAAGCTTTCTCATTCTACACCTCTTATAAACCTTCCCCACATACACATACTCTGTAACAGCACACCCAGTCTTAATCATATAGCTTGCCAATAGTGTACCTACCATTCACCTATTGTTCCTTATGTCTATAACTCCCTGAAAACTCCAACTTAATAAGTCTGCACTTTCCTGTGTATTTTTCACAGGGCCTCGCAATGAATTTCCTTACTGTATGTGCCATTTTTATGCAAATGTGAATCAATAACAAAAAATATTCACTATAGTTTTAAAGTAATTAAATCCAAAACTTGACTTATCTTTGGTCAGTCAGACCTGTCTTTCAACAACAGCTTTAAAATTGAGCTTCTTAGCGTATTTCCAAGAGTCCTCAACATATAAAAATCAGATGACATGGGCAGTGCCTATAGCTCAGTGCGTAGGGCACCAGCTGCCTATACCAAGGCTGGTGAGTTAAAACTCCCCCCAGGCCAGATGAAACAACAATGACAACTGCAACAAAAAAATAGCCAGGCACTGTGGCGGGTGCCTAGAGTCCCAGCTACTCAGGACGCTGAGGCAAGAGAATCACATAAGCCCAAGTGTTTGAGGTTGTTATGAGCAGTGACACTACAGCACTCTACACTCTACCTAGGGTGACAGCTTGAGACACTGTTAAAAAAAAACAAACAGACGACATTTACAATAACAGCATTAAACACTATTATTTCATTGGCTAAACTCTAGCAGAAAACTAACTACTTAACTTTTCACAAGAGCTCCACCATAATCCTTAAACATGTTTGCCTTTACAAATTATAAAGGATAGTATTTTTCAATGTCATAGAAAATATTAATATTTATTTATACATATAGCGATTGGACTCTGAGACCAAAAATACTTGATAAATACAGGCAGCTTTGATCAGTGAAAATGAGCCTCACTATTATTGTCAGTTAGGTTTATACTTCTGAATTCTATGTTTTCATTCACAGATACTTTCCATGACATGAAATCAGAGAGCGTAGTCATACACATATTCAACTGTCCACCTCTATATGAAGATGTGAAAGTGCAATTTTTTTCTTCTTCCGTGAGTAATCAAGATACACCCTCTACCTTTCTCCTTGTCTGGTATTTTGAATGATTTTGGTTTGGGGTTTCCTTTGCTACAATTTCCAAAAAAGGAATTAATGGATATCAACCTCTTGCCAGGGAGGGGTAGGAAAACAACAAATCAGATCTAGAACAATTTTTTTAAAAAAGAACATACGTAATTTGAAATTTTTTGCTTATTTGTTTTTTCTAAATTCTATATAATTTACATGTATTAATTTCCAAATAAGAAAATATACAAAATTCACCTTTAAAACACATTGCTCCTCATAATTCATAAACTAAAGGGAGATTTGACTGTTCTCTTAGTTAATATTATAATGTTGTAAGCAGTATTAATTCTATGTTTACTTTATGAAAAATGAGAATGTCTTTGTAATTACTCTGAATATGATTGTATAATTCATATTGATCAGTCATAAAATGTATGCCTGAATATTATTCTGTATATAACAAATTTCTAAGCCTTAATAGTTTAATTCATTAAATTGTCAACCTGAACTGCCAACAGGTAACTATGTTGATCAATTTAAAATGAATTTCCTATGCCCTCCTTCATCCTCTGCATGGTAGCTGCTAAAGGAGAATCTATCACATATGAAGTGGTCAGTGTAATGAAACAAGTGACCTGGATAGTCAGGTGAAACAGAGAAAGCAGCACAACAAAACATGTGAAAAACTTGCAGACCTCAGAGAGAAGAGGCCCAACTTGCAGACCTCAGAGAGAAGAGGCCCTCCCAGGCCCAACTAGCAAGGTGGAGCCATCCAGGAGATCTGTGCTTGGCTAGTACATAGGGAGCAATGGAGAGAGGGGGAACTAAGAGTTGAAGCTTTTGGGGGGGCCCTGGGTGTTACCTGAGCAGGTTTCCCTTGTGGGGAGGTCTAATTTGTTGGTTTAATGTGGGCAGGCACAAATTTTGTGGAGTCACACTGTGAATGAGAGAGGTTTTCTGTAACATATCCACACATCCCATGTGGAGTCTTGGGGGTTGTGAAATGAGGCAAGTAGGTTGTACTGGTTCTTCCACAGGGCAGTGATCACCAGGACATGACTGCATAAGGCAGATATCTTGTTTAATCCCATTGAGGAACTGGGATGAGGTGGAGAACTGGAAACTATGTCAAGAATAATTGACCCTGGCTCTCAGTATGAGAAACTCAAACATATTTAAAACAAAGGCTCAGGCAACATAAAATCAGAAGAATTTGCTACCATATATTGGGGTATACAGAGAGAGAAACATAGGTCTTTGGAGATTCTGTTTAGCAGTATCTGAACCAGATTTAAAGATCAGTGCTTAAATGTATAAATATCTATCATGGAAAATGACATTTCCTTGAAAATTTAAATAAAAACAACAAGACAAATTAAAAGCATTGTCTCCTTTCTCATTTGAGTGTATTGTTATAAACTGTAGAGCACTACATATTTAACATCTATAATTGTCTGATAAATATATAAAGAATAAAGAAAGTAATTTATTTTTATTATTTGGGATTCATTGTTGTTGACAGAAGTAAGAATGATTCATCAAACTTAATCATCATCCTTAGGCAAGGAGGCCAACAGTAAGGAAGTTGATTTTCCATCGTGTGAGTGGGAAAACAATACACATTGGAGTGGTCATAACAATACAGAGTGTACTTAACAGCCTGTCATCTTCTGTATGTCACCAATTTCTACTTTGGATGTAGATAGGAAAAGAAGAAACAGATCAAAAGACACTTACTTGTGGTCTGGTTATGTACTTTAGAGACCAGCAGTCCTGCTCTCAGGAAATTATCACAGTGCCTCTGCATGAGACTCAGAGCAAGCCCAGGAGGGAGAGATTCCTATCTGGAAGTACAGAGGTTATAGCAGTGGGCAGGGAGCAGAAGAGCCCTCAGGAGAGAGAAGGGAACAAATGGGGCCCTGTATCTGTCCCTCACTCTGCAGAGCCCTCACACCACGTGAACCTTGTGCCCCAAAGCCAAACCCACCAGCATACTGGATAGAGCACTGGCTTCTAGTCTTTAGCTACCAGAAAATTTGGCACTATCTGGGAGGCAGGAACGACAACCATGATGGGTGCATGTAAAGAGGTGATGGAGGGACTTATGAAGCAGGAAATTAGATGGGAGATAGGGATGGTCTGAAAAAAAATTCTCAAACTCAACGTGTTTTTTTTGTTCTCTCCACTCAAAAACAATTATCAAGGGAGACTTCTGTGACCAAACGTGAGGAGGTTTCCCCACACACTCCAAGTGAGAAATCAGCTCTTCAGTGGACATCAGCTGCACCTTCTCCAGTTCAATTCTGACACTACCCAGAGATAAACAGCTCAATTCCACAAGACTGTCTTCCACTTCCAACCAGTCACAAGTCTGGGGCTCCAGAAGTTCTCAACAACCAGCTTCAAGTTGGGATTCTATGACCCCAGTTTGGGTTTAATTTTCAGGAGTAGCTCAGAGAACTCAGGGAACCACATATTTGTGCTTATCAGTTTATTCTAAAAGACATGTTGCAAAGGATACAGATGAAGAGATGTATAGGACGAGGTCTGAGGGAAGGGACCAGAGATTGCATGTGCCCATTAGGCATGCCCCCTCCAGGAGCCTCCACAGTTTCAGCTACCTAGTTCTCCAAATCATGTCATCTTGTGCCTTTTATGAAATCTTCATTGGATAGGCAATAGTGACAGCCATGTCAAAATGTCATTGGATAAAAAGATACCTCCTGAGGGTGGTGCCTGTGGCTCAAAGTGTAGGGCACCGGTCCCACATACTGGGGTTGGTGGGTTTAAGCCCATCCCTCACCAAAATTGCAAAAAAAAAAAAAAAAAAAGATACCTCCTAGTAGACTGAGTGGAAAAACCAGCAAGGCCTGACCGTTCCGATTCTTCCTGGCCTCTCTGTGCTATATTCTTTTGTCCAGGGTGTGGGACAGGACCCTCTATGCAATGAAGGTCTTTTGACCCACAGTCAGTTTAGAGTCTTCCCTTGAACAGGTGGAAAGGAGGGCAGGAGAAGTTCAGAAAGTCAGTACCCCAATTTTTTTTGAGACAGAGTCTCACTTGGTCACCCACAACAAACTCTTAAACTCAAGTGATTCTCTTGCTTCAGCTTCCAAGTAGCTGGGATTACAAGTGGCTGCCACAATGCCTGACTATTTTTAGAGCTGATGTCTCACTCTGGCTCAGGCTGGTCTTGAACCTGTGAGCTCAGACAATCCACCCATCTCAGCCTCCCGGAGTGCTAGGATTACAGGCATGAACCATCGCGCCCAGCCCCAAGAACCCCAATTTTTAACAAAATGTTATAAGACGGCAATGGGACACATACAATGTCATACATATGTATATATAGGTATATTTATATGTTTTAAAATGGAGGTGATTTACAAATAAACTTTTTTTTAATAAAAAAAGAAAACACACATCTTTGTTTCATGCAAAATGTAGTACTTAAAAACATTATATCAAGTTATATTCAGGCTTTGTACATAAGTTGTTCATGAAGCATTAATAAATTTTGTGTTTAGACTTGGAAAAAAAAGAAATAAACTTCACCACAAAAAGCTATTACACATTTGAGTTAGAGTTAGTGGAAAAGAAATATTCTTAAATCATGGTTCATTAGATTTTCTTTACAGGCCTAAGAAGTGCATTTTTACCTCACAAAGCCTCATGTCTAAGGAAACAGTAAAATACCTGTTTTCAAATACTTAAATTACATGTGCATTTTTTTAAGTAAGGTTCAACTACTTTGTAAGTTGCAGGGATAACATAGTTAATTTGAATGGAAACGTCTATGAATCACATAGTGTTTGATTATATACAATTTAATTCTTTAGGTATGGCCAAATGAACTGATGTCACTCATCTATGATGGAAATATATATGTTTTTTGATCAACCAGTTCATGGCTAGAGTAACTAATATTTATCAAAAAAAGTGAATTTAGAATTATGTCTTATATCTTAATGTATTCCTTTATAATCTCTTAGTGAACATAAGAATGACTTTCTTGGCTCGGTGCCTGTGGCTCAAGCGGCTAAGGCACCAGCCGTATACACCTAAGGTGGCAGGTTCAAATCCCCAGCCTGGGCCCACCAAACAACAATGATGGCTGCAACCAAAAAAAATGGCCAGGCATTGTGGCGAGCGCCTGTGGTCCCAGCTACTTGGGAGGCTGAGACAGGAGACTCGCTTGAGCCCAGGAGTTAGAGGTTGCTGTGAGCTGTGATGCCACGGCACTCTACCCAGGGAGATAGCTTGAGGCTCCGTCTCAAAAAAAAAAAAAAGAATGACTTTCTTGAGGTAATTTCTGAGACATTCAGGAAAGAAAGGTGAAGTATATATAGATAAAGATATATGTGTGTGTATACATATACTCACACACATAGAAATAAAAACAGTATATGAATATCATGTACCTTTATAAATATAAGCATACAAGTAAATATTTAATAATATGCACAGATATTAAATACAGACTTTCTTGGAGACTTTCTAAAGCATTGGCAGCATCAGCTTCTGTATGTACCATCCTTTCCTTTGTGGATCTATTTAATTAAAAGAGGTACAAAAGTTGTGATGAAGCAGACCACTTTCTGCTATGCAAGGGACAAACAGCCAAAACTTTTAGAAAACCATCAGACTACCTGTGTATGTGACTCCACTAGGTAGGGCTGTCTTGGTTTGTGGGGCTGCTGTGACTGAGTGGCTTAAACACCAGAAATTTATGATTTCACAGTCCTAGAAACTAGAAGTCTGAAATGAAAGTGTCAGCATGGCTGGATTTTATGGGGACTGTAGGAAAGAATGTGCTTTATGCCTCTTTGCTAGTTTTTACTAGTTGCTAGCAATCTTCAGCATTCGTTGACAGGAAGACTCATCAACCAGATCTCTGCTTTCATCTTCCCATAACATTAATTCTGTGTGCACATCTGTGTCCAGTCACACTGGATGAGGGGCCCGCACTGGACCAGTGTGACCTCTATCTTAACTACATGTTTGCAATTACTCTATTTCAGAATGAGGTCACATCATCAGTTACAGGGATTAGAACCTCAATAATAGAATTTGGGCAGTACCATATTCAACCTTTAACAAGGAACAAGCAAGAACTCCTATTTGGAATCATGAAAGAAGTAAAGCGAAAATGGAGCAGTAGAGCCCTGCGCAGACAGGATAAACCTGATAGACTTTGGCACGTTCCTTATCCCAAGAGCTCTGCTAACATATCAGACTCAATCTCACACTTACATTGTATGAGAGCCCTTGACTCAGAGGGAGAAGCTATAACACCTTGAGACTAAGGTACTAAAGAGGTTTACTTTAATCTGGATGCATTACTATTTTCATAGCCTTAAGATATTTATTACCAGCACATAAAACCTCAATTCTAATAAAAAATGACTTTCTAGACTAATTAGTGATACACATATGAATGTTTTCAAATAAACCAGTTCATAACTAGAGTAACTATAACTATTTATCCAAAATAAGTCTTATATCTGACTGTATTCTTTTATAATCTCTTAGTGAACACAAGAATAACATACTGGTGGTAATTTCTGAGATACCCAGGAAGAAAATGTGAAGTATATAGAAATAAATAAAGATATATGTGTATGTATGTATGTATATATATGTATATACACACACGTATATAAATACAGTATATAAATATATATATCACCTTTATCAATATAAATATATATAAATTTACAGTGTTACACAAAGATATTAAATATAGACTTTCTTGGACACTGTTTCTAAACCATTGTTACCTTCTAAACATAACATTCTTTCCTTTGTGGATCTAGTTGATTAGAAGAGGGCAGAACAGGTGAAAAGAAGCAGACCACTTCCACCTACCCAAGGGACTAGTAGCCAAACAAAATGACCAGATTACCTGTGTATAGGCTACTAGAAAGGGATGTATCTGTTCCTAGGGCTGCTGCAACAAAGTGTTACGTACTGAGTGGCTTCAACACTGGGGAATTTATTATCTCACAGTCATTGAGGCTAGAAGTCCAAAGTCAAGGTAACATCAAGACTGGCTTTTTAGAGGGCTATAGGGAAGAGTATGTCCCATGCCTCTTTGCTAACTTTTGCTGCCTGCTGGCAATGTTTGGTGTTCCTTGGCCTGTAGACTCATCATCCAGATCTCTGCCTCATATTTCCATGAGGTTTGTCCCACGATGTGCATCTGTGTACAAATTTTCCATTTTTACGAAGACACCAATCATATTGGATTAGGGGGTGCATTTCACCAGTGTGACCTCCATTTTAACTACACATTTACAGTTACTCTATTTCAGAATATGGTCGCATCATGAGTTACAGGGATTAGAGCTTCAATAATAGAATTTGGGCAGCACCATATTCAACCTTTAACAAGGAACCAATGAGGAGAAATCGTATTTGGAATCAAGGAAGAGGTAAAGTGGAAGTGGAGTAGCAGAGTTCTACTAGCAGAAAAGAAAGAGATAATAGACTTTGGATGCTTTCCTCACCCTCAAGGGCTCTGCTACCATGTAAGGCTGGTGACTCAAATTCAAACCCACTCTTAGGGTGGAGCTCCTGACTTGGGGCAGAGACTCTAACACATTGAGACTAAGGTAATAATAAAGAGCTTCACTAAAATCTGGAAGCATTACTATTTTCACAGGCCTAACATATTTACTATCAACATCTAAATCTTCATTTCTTATACCAAATCTATATCTAATTTGTGATACGCTCTTTAATTTTGTTTTTAATTTTGGATTTCTATGATGGTATGTGTGATTCAGGTACATTTTTGGCATTTGTAAGTTAAAGTTTGATTTGTAGTTGTGGCCTTGACCACACATGCCCTACACCCCTACATTGTACTTGTTATTTGGCATCTTACCAAATCACATCCCTCCTCTCCCCCCCCTTACCCCCTCTCACCCCTCGCACCTCCCCCTTCCTCTCCCCCTGTCCTCATCTTGAATTATTTTTTACTCTGGGGTGGGCCTATTGTTGTTGATCGTCTAGTTTCAACTTAGCATTAGTACATGGGGCACTTGCTTTTCCATTTTGAGATACTTTACTTAGAAGAATGGTCTCTAAATCCATCCAGGTGAATCCAAAAGATTGGAAAGGCTACATCTTTTTATAACTGAATAGTATTCCCTGAGATATCTTATAGTTTATTAATCCATTCATGGTTGGATATTAATATCTTTGCAATTGTGAATTAAGCTGCTATAAACATTCTAGTGCAAATGTCCTTAAAATAATTTTTTTTCTTCTGGTTAGATACCTAGCAATAGGGTGGCAGGATCAAATTGAAAGTCTACTTTTATTTCCTTGAGGATTATCCATCCTCCCTTCCAAAAAGGCTATACTAGTTTACAATCCTACCAACAGTGCATCTAAGTTCCCCTATATCCACACCCCTGACAGTATCTGCAACTTTGAAACCTTGTGATGTGGTCTGTTCTCTCTGGGGTTAAGTGACATCTGAAAGTGGTTTTGACTTGCAATTCTCTAATGATTAGGGTTGATAAACATTTTTTCATGTTTCTGTTGACCACCTGTCCTGTTGGGAAAAGATTATGCTAATGTGTCTTGCCCAGTTTCTAATGGGTTCTTTTCTTGTTGATTTACTTAAGTTCTTTATTAATTCTGCTTATTAATTATTAACCCTTTGTCAGTTTTATAGCATGTAAATATCATCTCCCATTCTGATGTTGTCAATTTGCCTTGTTGATTGTGTCCTTAGCTGTGCACAAGCTGTTTAACTTGATCAGGTCCCATTTATTTATTTTTGATATGGGTGAAATTTCCAATGGGGTATTCTTCATAAATTCCTTCCCTATACCAATATCGTTAAGAGTTTTTCCCACACTTTCTTCTAGATTTTTCATGGTTTCTTGTCTAGATTTAAATCTTGCATCCCACAAGAGTCAATTTTGGTCAGTAGTGAGAGGTTCAGGACCAGTTTCAGTCTTTCACATGTGCTAAAAAGTTTTCTCAGCACCATTTGTTAAATAGTGCTTGCTTTTGCTTGATTTGTCAAAGATCAGCTGCTGCCAGGAAACTGGTTTCATTTCTAGGTTCTCTATTCTGTACTATAGATCTATGTCTCTGTTTTTATACCAATACCAGGCTGTTTTGATCACTATAGACTTGTAGTATAACCAGAATTCTGGTATGTGACCCCTCCAGGTTTATTTTTATTTCATAAAATTGCCTGGGGTATTTTTTTTTTCTGGCTCCACATGAAAAGAAGAAGTACTTTTTGCAATTTCTTGAAGGTATACATTCGTGTTTTAATGGGGATTGCATTAAATCTGTAGATCAAATTGCATATATAGATATTTTAACAATGTTGATTTTTCCCAGCCATAAGCATTATATGGTCTCATTAATGAATGAATTAATGAATTCATTCAATAAAATGAATTCATTTTATGAATGTGGGAGCATTTAAGTTGGGTGCATAAATATTTAGGATAGAAAAATCTTCTTGTTGTGTTATTCCCTTGACCATATAGTGGCCATCTTTGTCTGTTTACATTTGTTGCTTTGAAGCCCATTATATTTGCAAATGGGATTGTGACTTCTGCTAAGTTCTGATTTCCATTTGCCTGAAATATTTCTTTCCAACTCTTTACCCTGAGTCTTATTTTGCCATTAGAGGTTAGGTTTCCTGAAGACAGCATAGACTTGGCTTGAACTTTTTCTATCCAATCAACCAGTCTGTGCCTCTTAGCAGGGAATTCAAGCTGTTCAAATTATTGAGAGAATTTATATACAGGGTAGATTTCAGTTCAATTTGTTATATGGAGTTCTGTTGCCTTTTTTTATCATTTGTTGCATAGTGGAATCTAAGCTTTGCACTTTAGTTTTCAGAAGCCTTTACTTTTCTGGTGGACCATTGCCTTGGTCTTCATATAGTACTTTATCTGAGTACTTCCTGCACAGCTGATGTTGAAGTGACAAATTTCCTCAACAATTGTTTGTAAGGAAAAGATTGATTTCTCCATCAAATATGAAACTTAGTTTTGCAGGATACAGAGTCTTTGGCTGGCAGCTGTTTTCTTTGAGAAGACCAAAGATGGTTGACCATTCTCTTCTGGTTTGTAAGGTTTCTGCTGAAAACTCCACTGTTGCCCTTATGGGTTCGGCCTTGTAATTGAACTTCTGCTATGCCTGGCTGCTTACAGAATTTTCTCTTTCATTTTGACTTTGGGCAATTATAATGTATCATGGAGATGCTTTGTTTGGATGAAGTCATCCTGGAATTCCATGTAACTCTACATCTGGGTCTCTGGCCATGCTTGGGAAATTTTTGAGTATAATGTCTTCAACTAGAGCTTCCATGATTTTGAACTTTCTTTTTATCTGTCAAAGATCTATATGATTCAGTTGTTTGTAACCTTTGCATACTACCAAATCTCTCTTAGAGATTGCTGTGCTTTTGCTTTCTTCTTTTCTCTTCTTGGATTAGGTCAAAAGTCTGGTCTTTGAGTTTTGTGAGTCTTTCTTCTCTATGGTCTACTCTATTGCTAAAACTCTGTGCTGTATTTTGAAACTTCCTGAATGCCTCCTTCCTTTATTTATTTATTTATTTTGAGACAGAGTCTCCTCTGTTGCCCTGGGTAGACTGCTGAGGCATTATCCTAGCTCACAGCAACCTCAACTCAATCTCTTGTTCTCAGGTGATCCTCTTGCCTCAGCCTCCTGGGTATCTGGGACTACAGTACCTGTCATGACAGATGAGTTCTCATTCTTGCTCAGGCTAGTTTTGAACTCCTGAACTCAAGAGATACACCTGCCTTGGCCTCCCAGAGTGCTAGGAATACAATCCTGAGTCACTGTGCCTAGCTCCTCTTTCAATTCTTTCAGCTCCATTGTACCTGCCTAATTATATTCAGGTTCTTAATGCCTCTGTCTTTAACTTCAGTGACTCCTTGAGACAACTTTTGGACTTCCTTTATCTTTGCCTTCCATATTCTGAACTTTATTTCTGAAATTTATCAAGTTCTTTATGGGGGGAATTTACTGCTGTAGCTCCATTGTAACCCCTTAGGGCAGTTCATCTGCTCTGATTTTTCACGTCGCCATGTTTTTCGTGTGCTCTTTCTTCCTCATGTTTATTTTCAACTTTTTTTGTAACTATAAACTAAAAGATGAGGGTACCCTTAAATTGCATTTAAGAAATATTCTGATTGGGTTTGATTAGCCAGCTTACAAAAAGCACAAAGGGTCTGGAGCATGGGGTCTGGGGCAAGCAAATGGTAACACTGGTCTGGGAGCTTTAGTAAGGTTCAGCAGTCTCTTTTTTTTTTTTTTTTACTTAAACTTTTTTTTAATTAGCAGCCACATAAGGACTCAACACAGGCAGAGACTCAAACGGATGGTTGGTTTTTCTTAAGTCATCAGGCTAGAGCAGAGTTTAAACCAAGGTGGACCCAGGCCAGCTCCAACCACAAAGGAATCTCTCCATCTTGGCATCAGTCAGGTGAGCTGGAAACTGGCTTCACTTCCTCTAAGAAGGTAGTTGGAGGCTACTCAAGGCTTCCTCAAGTTTGACAATCTCTCACTGCCCCTGACAGTGGTACTGCTCAGCCAAGCACTAAAGCATCCAGGTGGTCTGGGCTCTGTACGTGAGGTCCCTGTAAACCACAATCTCAGTGTGGGCTGAAGATTTCAAGTTTTTCAGCTCAATCATGGTCTTACCCACCTCCTCAAAGAAAGAGATTTGTGATCTGTCTGGGCCAAACATGGGTTCTAACAGCCACATTGGCACCTGAAACACTTTGGGATTTACCAAGTCCTCCAGAACATTCAACCATGATGGGATGTCTTTATGTTTTGGGAACGTTTCCATCTTGTGACCCTCAAACCCCTCAGCAGTCTCTATGGCCAGTTGAATGCCCTGCCAGGAGGGGTGCTGAGGGCACAGGCTTCCCTGGAATGCAGAGCTCCCTATACCCTTTCTAGGACTCTAAGCAACTCCTAGTTCCACGTGCTGCCAACATATTTTAAGGACGTGCAGACAGATGTCAGTTTCAGAACCCCTGGGGAAGCAGAGTTCGTTGTGCTCCTTCCCAGTCCTGCCAGGAACACCACTGCAGTTTGCTGTTCTCCCAGCGCACTTGGTGGGCTTTAGGACCAGTCAGATGCCAAGTCCATTAAGATGATTAGTTTCAGAGGTCCTAGTTTCAGATAGAGAGTGCTCACCAAGCCTTTTCCCGGACCTGGCAGGAGGAAAGTGGCAATCTGCAGCTCTGCCAGCCTGCCCTGTGGGCTTTAGGGGCGTTTGTCTCCAAAGATGGGTGGGCCCTTGTCAGTTTCTGAGGCCCTGGGGAGGCGTA